>PVIH01008073.1:0-94528 GCA_004025045.1 Sigmodon hispidus
CAAATTAAGGCTGTACATGGTGTCCAACCATAGGTAATGGGTTCCCCAAAGCCAGCTCATACACCAGGAATAGATCCTGATCCCACTGACGAGGCCCCTTAAACAGACCAAGCTACACAATTGTTTCCTGTATGCAGAGGTGCTAGTACAGGCCCATGCAGGCTTCATAGCTGTTGGCCTAAAGTTTATGAATTCCCATGAGGTTGGTTCAGTTACCTCTGTAGATCTCCCCATCATGATCTTGGCCGCCTTCCCCTCACATTGCTCATGTAATTTCTTCCCACTCTTTACCTGGACTCCCAGAGCTTGGCCTTGTGCTTGGCTGTGGATCTCTGCATGTGCTTCCATCAGTTACTGGATGAAGGGTCCATGATGACAGGGTATTCACCAAGCTGGTTACCAAAGCAGGCCAGTTCAGGAACCTTCTTCACTATTGCTAGAAGTCTAAGCTGCAATTTGTGGATTCCTGGGAACTTCCCTTACACCAGGTTTCTCAGGGAGAAGTTCTTAAAATTGTTCTACAGAACAATACTGATTCTATAAGATCAATAGATAGGAGTATCTCCTTTGAAAGTAAAATGTTAGCATTAGTGAGTAGTGATGGATCTGGTATTATCACGAGAGACAGGGGCTCAGACAGAAAATCTAAGATCTAAGTGTATCTGTAGGAGACTCAGTGGGGAAAGTTTATTCCACCACCCACAGATGGTTCACAGTCACTGCAAACAATAGCAGAGAGAACTTGGGCATTACTAAATCTGGAGCACACATGCCATCGTCAGAAATGGGCTGAATACCAGGACTGACAGATTTATTATCATCATCATCATTATTATTATTATTATTGTGTGTGTGTGTGAGTACATATACCCTTGGAGGCCAGAGTTGGAGATCTCATAGAGGGGGAATTATAAGCAGCTGTGAGCTGCCCAGCATGAATTCTGGGAATCAACTCAGGTCTTCTGGAGCAGTAAGTGCTCTTAATCACCGAGTCATCACGCCAACTCAAAGTCTGAAGACTTTTTAAAGAGAAGTAAGCTAAAGCATTGTGAGATAGAATGGAATAGAATAATATACCTATCACTTCAAATATGCCCCCTTTTAAATGTCAATTCTTCTTAAACAAATAATTATATATGTTTCTTTTAAGCAGAGGTTCTAATAATTACATTTTAAAAAATGTACAGAAGTCACATCTTCAGATTTGTATATAAACAAAATAAGAAATGTGTATTTTTCTGAAAGATTTTTCAACATGTATGTTTTGTTTGTTTCAGTAAGCTAGTATGTTGTATGAACAGAGTCTTCTATACTGAATTTAAAAAAAGAGAAACAAACTTAAAGTATCTACTAAAACTTCATTCTTGTTGAAGCTTTGTGTGAGTTAGGAAAAATCTATTTGTAGCATCTGATAATAGAAAGAAATTTTGCTAATGATGCGATTGCAACCAAAGAGAACATTTCCCTGTGTTGTATACGAATTCTTCAGCAGTGTGATAGCACATTTATTTTGTTGTATTTTTCAGTTATTGTAATAGGATTCATTTAAGTAACACTTTTAGCTGCTGCTTTGCTTGTAGTATACACAGTGGTTGTATTGAAGATTTCTTGTAGGCATTGGTTATGCTAAATTGACTACGTTGCATTGCTGAGGAAGATACAGAGAATTTCTACTTTTTGTGGTATGTTTATTATTAAGTTTTTTAAAAAAGCCAAACTGGTTATTGATCTCTTATTTCAATATCTGCTATCCTTATTAAGACTGTTAAGTAGAGTTTATTGGCTGAAAGACTCAGACTCCAAAACAATTACACAAAAGGAGCAACAACATCTTACTGGGTTGGGTTTACTCACTTTATTATTCTGTTTTCTCTTTAGCTTGTATGCTTAAATTACAATGACAAACCAGGAGAAGAATCTGTCTCTCTAAAAGCAAACAAATAAACAAACAAAAATCAACCAACCAAATAACTAACCAAACCAAAACACCACAGAAAAACAGAAAATAGGGTTTCAAATGCCCCCAGGTCTTTGGTGAATCAAGAATAGTAGGAAATAACTCCATTAGGCAGACATTTCTAGAGAGCGGTTATTCCCTGAATAAAGATTACATTGGGTCCGTAACCCAGATTGTGAAGTCCATTCACAGATTAAAACTTACAATTTCTATTACAGGACACAGAATAGATCCACATAGCCCATCACCTATATTACCTGGTATTAAAATTACTCAGAGCAAATTCAACTTAGTGTTTTAATTTAAATCATGTAACATGCTTGGTGTGTGAATATTACTTTTTATGAATTAGTAATTAAAATTTTCTTCTAAAATATATACTATTGTGACTTTTAATATTCTTCTTTCTGGAGAGAGATAAATGTAAATCAGGATAGGAGCAGCTACAATGCAGCATTCAGCTAGTGACTGAGAGAGGAATGAAGAAAGAAATGAAAAAAAATGTGCTAAGACTTCTATCCCTTGGATTTAATTAAAACCTGCTCTTTTTGTTTGCCTTTTGGCATGGCTGAAGATTAATACTTTTTTTTCATTTTTCTATAAAATTAAAAATGCCCATTGTTTCTTTTTAGTAGATAAAAAAATTAAAACCAGTCTGTGAAATAATACTGTAAACCAATAACCAGTTGTGTTAAAAAGGAATACCAAGAAACCAGAAGTAAAAATTCTAAAAGGCTCTTTGTTTGACTTTTCTTAGCTATAGAGAGTATTTCTTGTGAAAGGTGACCGAGTCTTTTATTTCCTAAATAGCCAACCACTCACTAAGCAAGAAAGGCTTGGATTATTCAAGCCTACAGTTAAGATTCTGATTTTCATTATTGTATGTCCTTGCTTCTCCAGCATGCAATGCATTGTAATTTGATTCAGCCAATCATTGTGTTTGTGGCTAGACTCCTAATACTGGATACAGTAGGAATCAGAATATGAAAATCAAGTAAGTTCCAATGTTTTCTGCAGGGAAAGTTGAATTTAGTGGCAAAATTGGAAGTAGTCCAGAGAATATTTTAATTTTTTTAATTGGTGGAGTCATACTAATCAAGAAAATTAATTAACAATATTCAAAGCCCTTATGTCTTTTTTTTTTTTTTTTTTTTTTTTTTTTTTTTTTTTTTTTTTTTTTTTTTTTTTTTTTTTTTTTTTTTTTTTTTTTTTTTTTTTTTTTTTTTTTTTTTTTTTTTTTTTTTTTTTTTTTTTTTTTTTTTTTTTTTTTTAAAGGAGATTGAAATCCTTTATTGAGTAAGTAAAGATGAAATGAGGTCCTGGGTGAGGATGTGGTTACATGGGATCTCATGGTACATGACATATCATTATGAAATACATAGTGTGATCTCAAAGTACATTAAAAACACAAAACACAGCTACTTTATATTTCTCCTTGTCTTGTTTTCACTCTCTACTTTCTAATGCATTTGTCTGTTTTGTTGCTGCCCATGTTGATGATTTCTTCGGTTAATCACTTAGGGGAATGATTTTCACAGTGAGCCTTGTAAGATCCTTAAGGGAAAGTTGAGGTGAGGCATAGGAGAAAAGGAAGCCATGGGGATCAGATGAGGGCTTGCTTTTCTCCACATATGCTGATGACTTGTTGGGGTGAGGCCTGGTTCAGGGTTAGGTGTTGGGGTTACCTCTATGCTCAAGGTCCTGCTAGCTCTCCTTGGGGGAGATGGCAAGATAGCGAAGAGAACAATGACCCAGCCTCCAGAGACAGGTTGAAACAAGCAAGTCTCATTTTATTAAGGAGGGGAGAGCCTCAAATACCCCTTTTCTCAGACTCTGTTCCCAGACAGGGGAAAGGGCTTTGATTTACTGGTGTCTGAGGCTGCAGTGGTGGTCTCACACTGGTCTAGGTCACCTTGTATCTGGACTCCACTCTTGTCAAGGCCCTAGGCAGACCTCAGGTTGTAAAGCCCTTATTATATATATATATATATGTTCTTTAGAAAGTTCACATCATGCACCCCTGTAGTAGGACAGGCACACTGAATTAAGGAAATTGGCTCAAGCCAGTTGCCAAGGCATTCACATACTTCCTTATGAGCTAACCTTGAGTCTGCCAGAGGGCCTAGGAACAGGCGCTGTCCAGAGTTCTTCATTGTGTAGAGTATGTCTGAGAGCTTAGCAATAGGCCCTGTCAGAAACAGATACTTCTCTGTTATTTCTAAACATTTGTAGAAAGCCTTTGTCATGATTTAAAAAATCTATTCTTTAGATAATGCTAATAAGGTCCACAGAAACAATTGCCACTGAAAACAGTGGCTATTCATAGTTTCCAAGAGGAGACACAAGGGCCCCAATCAGGGCCATAAGGCAGGCTACAAGAACAAGTCAGGGAATAGGGGAACTGTAGGAGCATGAGCCTGCTTTGTGCTTTCTTTGGGGATAAATGGGTAGGGCAGAGATAATGAGCTTTGGGTGGGCTAGTTGGAATCACTTTAACCTACAGTGTAGGTCCTATTTCATGTTGTCTGGTATTTGATACGGGGATTCAATTGTTATGAAGATATAAAGGCCCCCCCCCCAAAATATCTAGCCTTTAAAAAAAAAATCTCCATTTTCTTGATTTACATGAATGGCAGATAGTCAAAGGGATGCTTAAAAAATAGTGTAAGGAAGAACTAAGAGAATTCCCTGATTATCTGTTGCTTAAAAAACATTACTTCAGGTTCATGATATGACCCAATAAGTTGTCAATCATTACCTTTCTTCTACTCTCTCCATCTACGTTTTTCTTTTCTGCTAATGTCTTTAGAAACTCCTCATAATGAAGAAACAATAACAACTGCCTCTCCAAACCCAACAAGAGCCAACCCCCAAACTCTCAGCCTACCTTTACATTCAAAACATAAGATTTCTACCTAATTTGAAATTTCTGCCAATAATTTCACCAGAATGTGCCAAAGAAGTGAATATTTTTAGTTCTATGAACTAAACAGCAGATACAGATCTGTGATTGAAGATAAACAATCTGTCAGCTAAATATTTAAAAATAAGGAGTTGTTTGCTACTAATATGCAGTATTAAGTTATTTCTGAAGTTCATATCATGTTCTTGGGAAGTTATTGTGGATGCCTGCCCCTGGCCCCACACACACCTAGGGATAGTTAATTAGGTTGCTTAAAATGTAGGTAACCTTTTCAACTTGGGACTGGATTTTGTAGAAGGTAATAGCATCTTTACAGTTGCTTCTTGTTTTGACTTTAGCTCTTCTAGGGCTTCTTGTTGGAGGGTGTATTTGGGAAGACACATTTAAAGCTCCAGAACCACATCCTCTCTTTTTTCTCATCTTTGTCATTGTCTTGATAGTGAGAATAGATCTTTGAAATGGTCTGCCCATCTGGCACATCTTTCTAAACCCTTTATCTGTGCTTTCACGTGACTTGATAATGCACTTTGACACCTTCTAGTTTATTTGACAAAATGGATCATTGATTAAATACTACAATTGGAGTATTTCTTTACAAATGATAAAATAGACTTTCTTCTCTAGTTTTGTCTAATTTAAATTGCAAAGAAGCTATACTCCAGAGATTTCTTCCATTTTCTTCCCTGCTTTAATGAGAACTCGAAACAATATAAAAGAAAACTAGGACAAATTTTGAGTTTTCTATAGAATTGTGGAAATACACAAAGTTATGTAAATCATTGTCAATTAATCCCTTTTTTTGAAGACATCTCCAGCTTTCTAATTCATTTAAAAATAGTTTTAAACTCTCTCATGGGAAATCAGGCATATTTTACTAGGATCTCTGGTCTCAAGAGTCTTCTAACATGGCATTTGGTTTAATCTGAGCTTCATGGACTGTGTGTGGGTGCTCTTAGTTTCACAAATTCTTGCCTGGAAAAGTTCTTGCCTTTAGTGTAGGCTTTGTTCAGTTCTGAGTGTGCTCTGACCCAGTCTTGTAGTTACCAATGCACCCTTGACACCACTGTTTTGCTCACTCAGTCTCTTTCGTTGTACCTGGTTTTCATTCAGTTCCTGGGCAGCAGTCTGACATTCCACCTCTGTAATCTCACCTTTGTTTTCATCTTAGCTCCTAATAACTGGCAGCAGCTGTTTAAAATAGTCTCTTCTCAGACAAGAAGAATGGCTGAGGTGAAGAATTCAAGAATGGTCTGAAGAGTGCTGTTGTTTTCTGAGGACTTGAGGGCCTAGTCACAGCCTGTTGCCTTCACTGTTTCTTAGAGGAACAGAAACATTTTTATCCCCAGCCTCCAGGTTGCTTTGTGATTTCCAAGCATAGCAGTATGACACAGGCTGAATAGTTACTGGTGAATCTCAGCTGTTTGGGTGGCCAAAGCTCTAGGATAGAAATCTCAAGATCTGTGCAAACTATTGAATGGGTTTAAAGAAAGCTTTGGAAACTTGCTGAGAGCCTTTCTCAAAATAAAAAGTAAAAAGGGACCTGACGACACAGCTTAGTGGTAGAATCACACCTGTCTAGCAAGCAAACGTCCTAGGTTCAACCCTAGTAACAAGCAGATAAACAACAAAACCATTCACACACATATGTATGTGTGTGTGTGTGTGTTTGTTTTGTGTGTAAGCCTTTGGTGGTCTATGCAGATACTCTAACCACCCCATGTCTTAGATCTTTCTCCTGCAAAATAGAAGAGATGTTACAGTACAGCCCCTTCCATCACATTAAGTAACTTTCATCTAAATAATTTAGTCAGGTGTCTGGTACAAGTGTGCGTCTGTAAGTCTGGGGCAGGGAGAGCCTCTGGGGCAGGCAGCATGGGAACACCTTTCCTTTGGTTGTCACCATAACTTTTTAATCCTTGGGTTCTCAACTTTTCAGTTGTTCTCTGAGGACTTGGGAGCTGGTCACAGCCTGTTGCCTTCATGCCCTTCTCAGAGGAACAGAAACATTTTGCCTCTAGCCTCTAGGTTGCCTTCCTTGTCCTCAAGCATGGCTGTATGAAATAGATTGAATAAGGAACAACCAAGGGTAGAGATTTTCTTTTCATACATCATTGACTATTTCTTTCTCTTTCTACTCTGCCTTCTTAGAGAGAAAGTATAGACTTTGGAGCATTAATTGTTTTGTACATTAGAATAATACAGCCTTCTTGGATATGTAGCACTGTAAAAGTTCTTTCTTAGTCATATTTAATTTTTTACTCCTTGAATATTTTTCTGAAAGAACAGAATACTATAGTAGGAATTATGTTTGAAAAACATTGTAGAGTCAAACTAAACATTTAAAGAACAAGAAAAATATTAGTCATAATATTTGTTGTCACAATTGTAATCACATGGAATCAATAATGGAATACAGATATTATCAGCTTATCAATTAACAATAATAATTAACATTGTTCCTTATAGTAGTAATAACAACACAATAATGCTTATAATATGACTGACATTAATCATATTTATTAATTAATTTGCTAGCCTCAACAACCTTCAGCAATATTACTATGTTTTGGTGTAGAAACTGAATGTGAGGACATTGTGTCAATATCACAAGTTATATGAATACATTCAGCTTGAAAAGTCCCATTCGATCTCCCTATAAACATACAGGCAAAGCCAGCTGGGACATAAATGTTAACTTCCTTATCTCTTCACACAAGGCTGATGTTAACACTCAAAGTAAATGTCTTCAGAAATGTATTGTTCACTTGTTTTCCTGGCTTCTGGGATGCGTTAAGGGGGCTCAGGTTGGAATACAATGTTTTCACTTGGAATTGACTGATAACTGTGTTAGCTCCTTTGGGTTACATGGAGAAGTATGGTTTACCTAACAGCATTTAATGGTGTGTGGTACTGCTTGGAAGGATACAGTTCAAGGTCACCCTGGGTACATAGACAGACTCTGACTCAAAAGAAAAAAGGAAAATAATGTGATTTGATGATTAACTATAAAGCCAAACAGCAGTCACTCCAAGTCAAAGGACAGTAATAATTCACTGTGATTATTTGGGCATGTTTTTACTGAGCTAGAATTGGTTCTTTTTTTTTCTTTTAAAATTTTGCCTGATAGAAATTGCATTAAATTTAGAGTCATAGAAATCATTATATGATGTTGTTAATGTGGTTGTAGTAGACAGCATTCAGTCACACTACACTTGTAGAGTGGTGTCTATGATTCCAGTGGAGATGTTGTATTAACCAGTCATTTTAAATCCTTATTAATATTACTACAGGGCATTAATGCCTGGTTAAATAAAGTAGTATGTATGAGCAAAGTATTAAAAAAAAAAGAAATCATTCTTAACTTCTGAGTTATCTCTCCAGCCCCAAAAGAAATCATTCTATCGGTCGTTGTTTGCCTTTTTTCCCAAGGAAAAGTCAACTCTTGCTGGAGACTTTGTGCAATTGCTCCCAATCAGGCTGCAGCCGTCTTCCCTGCTCCTGTTTTTCTCTTTGCTGAGAAAACTCTGTGAAAAATAAGCGCATATGAGAGGACACAATGACATCTGCCTTCATGCCTGCAGTTCCATACGCGACACTTCTGTGGGATGCAGTTGTCCTGATACTAGTAGGCAGGGAAATCCATTTTCCATTATTGAAAATAGCTTTTCTTCCTTTATCGAAAATGGCATTTGTGCGTCACAGGAAAGTAGAAGCTTGGAATGAAGAAAGTGTCGGGATAAATTTAGCTTTTGTCTTTCTTCTGATCTCAGTTTGGATATTGTTTCCAAGATGAGCACTGTTCAACCCTCAAGACCAAAAAGGTTTGGAAAGGGGTGGGAGAGGGCACAGGTGCACAGCGCAGTGGACAGTCAGGTATAGTTCAGTCAAGGGCTGCCTTTGTCTGTCTCCCCAGGAGGTCCTTCATTCCCTCCCTATCTTGTGCCCTCTTGGTTTTTCTGGTCATGCTGTGTGATAAATAATAAGATCAAGATCCAGGACACCAATATTCTGGTCACAGCTGTTTCTTGCCCGCCTGCTATTTTGAGATCTTTTTTTTTGGCAGGTATTACACAAAGAAAACAAAAATCAATTTGGATTTTAAAAGACTATGCATAATAAATATGCATGCATACATGTGAATGTACACATATATTTATGTACATATGCAAACATGTATATACACATATACATGCATTATATATTGCATGCACACACATACACACACACATATACACACAAACTTGAATTATTGACATATGTGCCAAGGAATTGAATAGAAGCAAATTTTCAGGGCTCTGAAGTTCTGAAATACACAATGACATGTCAGCCATTGACTCTAAAATGTTCAGCAAAAATCAAGAGGCTCTCAATATATATTTGTGTATTCTGCTGTTATTAAGAAAGTGATATGACTGGTAATACTGGCTAGAGACAGCCAGGAAGAATGTATTTGAGTCAGGTTATCTTAGGCTGAGGACATGTCTTAGTTATGGTTCTATTGCTGTGAGGAGACACCATGACCAAAGCAACTCCTATAAACTAATTGGGTGCTTGCTTATAGTTTTAGAAGGTAAGTGCATTATTATCATGGCAGGAAGCATGGCAGCACACACATAGGCATGAGAGCTGAGAGCTTTGCATCCTGATTCTCAGTCAGGAAAGGAGAAAGAGAGAGATGCTGAAGGCTGGCGAAGGTTATTGAAATTTCAAAGTGCATATCCAGCAATACATCTTTATTCAGACCCCACAGGATGCATTTATGACTCAACAATGAAATGGTGGTTGAATGGCTGGCCAAAAGTGGTGGTGTATACAACTTCATATCATAGGATCCACATGTTTGTCACACGGTTGACAAAAATGAAGAGTTCCCACTTCTGTTTTAGCAACACTGGAGACAGGATTAGCTATTTGAGCAACTGTATTTGAGTGCAATAGTGTATTTGAGCAACACTGAGGCTCATAGATGATTCTAAAAGAGCCTATTTCTAGTATTCCAATTAGATCCTATTTCTAAAAGGAAATAGATCTGCCAATGGGAATCTTTATCAAATGTGTTTTTAAGTTCAATTTAAATATAGCATCCTGGAAATTCATCAGTGTACAATGGAACCGACAGAAACATCATTTGAATGAAAACCAAATACAATGAAATAAAACCAGTGGGCCAATGAGAAAGAATCTTCCAGAGACTACTTAACCATTTTTATTTGAAGAGTTCTTCCAGCTAATGTTCATATCCAACAATCCTCTTAGGCATAAGGATATTCAGTTTCCCAGTGGGAAGCCTGGGGTGGGAAAGGTAAATGAGAGGAGGGCAGAGTGGCTAAGTGTGCCGGTAGGTTCTAGAGTATAGCAGCGTCTCCCAGTCTCAACTTGGACCCTGAAAGGAACAAATGAACACAACTTATAATCAATCTCACATACCATATTTCCTTTAAAATTCACAACTATCTAGCAAGAGCAGAGTTATTCTAATGGTACAGATTAAACAACCCCCCCCCCAAGCAAATCAAAAGGCTGGAGGCCTGGAGAGATAGCTGAGCAGTTAAGGATACACAGTGTAATAGTACTTTGCTTTGATTCCCAGTGCCCATATTGTGCCTTACACTGTCTATAACTCTAGTTCTGGGAAGTCTGGTACTTTCTTCTGACCTCTGAAGTCACCAGGCATGCATATGGTACACAGATATATATGCAGCCAACCAATGCTCCCATATCATAAAATAATAAGATAACTTTTAAAAAAAGCAGGTCATGCTTTCTAATAACAAGGGAAAAACCACACTGGATCATAAAACAAAGCCTTGGGGGACAGCAGCCATGGGCACAGGGTTTATCTGTCTGAATCAAACAGCTTGCCCTATGGCACACAGCCACAGCTGGGGTTACTCATGCTATCTGTGCCTTGGCTGGGCTGTGTCTCTGGCACCCCTGTCCAACAGCATCACTAGACTTTTGGCACTTGTTTCCTCCTGGAGCACAGACTAAGCCAAGAGCTACCTCCAATTTCTCAGTACCAGCTCTCACTTGAACTGCATTTCCACGGTGGCAAGCTTTGTGAAGGGCCAAGCAGAACCAAAGTTGGACTAGAGTGATCTGATAGAGTGCACTGATGCTCTAAGCCCTGCCAGCAAAACCAGCTGCTTTGCACTGATGAGCTCTTGTGAAGGGTGAGAAGGTCATCTCTGGGGAGGAAGTCTGGCCCTCGCTGGTACCCAGCTGGTGGCCATCTCAGATCATTCTGGTTATTCTTAACTGAGCCAGATCTATTCTGTTCTTACCCTCAGTCCTGCTCAAGGCTGTGTTTGTTTGTTTGTTTTTTGTATTTTTTTGAAAAGATTTATTTGTTTTGTATACAACATTCTGCCTCCACTATGCCTGTGTGCCAGAAGAGGGCACTAGATCTCCAGATAGATGGTTGTCAGCCACCATGCAGTTGCTGGGAATTGAACTCAGGACCTCTGGAAGAAAAGCTGGTGCTCTTAACCTCTGAGCCATCTCTCCAGCCTTCAAGGCTGTGGCACTGACCAGCACTCATAGAGTTTCTTGTCATAATCCAGTGTGAAAGTTAGTGCATGCACACACAATCTGTGAGCCTTATCAGCCCCATATACTTAGACAATGCTTTTCTTTTTATTCATGTTGCTTTTGGTTTTTCAGACAGGTAGTTACTATGTGCTCATGCTGGCCTGTGTCTGTTCATTCTTCTGCCTCAGCCTCCTGAGTACCAAGAGTATAGGCCTATACTATCATACCACTTGTTTAATGCTCTTTAAACAAAACAGAGCAAACTAAATTGACGATCACTTTGCAAAAGTTAGATTTCATGTTTAATCTAGATTTCTATGTCACCCTTAAAAAATCAGTGCAACATCTAAACTCACTTCGCTTATGATGCAATAGTTGAAGCAGAGTGGATTTAGCCTACTTTAGCCAAACCATTCTCTCCCTAATTCCTCAAACCAAAGCATCCTGCTTACAATCTAATAGAAGATCTGTTTTGGTTTTGGGCTACCATGCCGGACCTCAGGTGCCTTAGAAAACATAACTCTGCTGAATAGTTCTGTGTGTAGGAATTCTGAGGTCAGTGCCAGAGTATCTGGCTTCTGGATTCGATTCCAACCTACAGAGGGCAGATTTGCAGTTTTCCTGTCTAGGGGAAGGGAAGATCTGAATCCCTCCCTCCCTTCCTTCCTAATTCCCATTACTTCTCTCTTCTCCTCTGCCCTCCCTCACCTCTTCCTCCCCTCCACTCCGGTGTTGTTAACTCTTGTGTTTCTACTTTTTTTTTTTTTTTTTTTTTTTTTAAGTTCCTGTCTTTTTACTTATCCATACACAACTACTTGTCTTCTGGTTTGTTGAAGCAGTAAGTCAGACAACACTTGCCACAGTAATGTTTGTCAAAGTGGCTAGCCATGAAAACTCCAGCACCATATTCATCAGAAGGACACTCTTGACAAAGGCAACTAATTTTGCCATTTTCATCCACCTTATAGTACTTCAGTACAGCCAACTTAACCTTCTTTCTCTTGTGCTTATTCTTCTTGGGAGTGGTATAAGACTTCTTCCTTTTCTTTAGCGCCACCACTGTTAGTTTCACGCGTGGAAGGAGATACACACTACTGAGGCCACAGGAGAGTTTATTTAAGAGTTCCTAGGCGGGTGCAGAAGCAGAGAAGCAGTGTAGAAGTCAGGGGACAGAGAGAGAGCCGAACATGCGCAGGGTCTCTTTCAAGAGAAGAGTGTGTACTGACATTTGGGGCGTGCCTCTGTATGCGTCATGCGTCCAGGGAGGTGCTTCTGTAAACAGTGCCATAGGGTTTACGAAGCCACGCTCAGCCACCTGAGTTGGCTCAGCTACATAGAATGCCAGGAATCCTTACAACCACGGAAGCCTCAACGCAAGATGAAGGGCGGACTCCTTTTGAATGTTATAGTCAGACAAAGTACGGCCATCTTCCAGCTGCTTACCAGCAAAGATGCTGATCAGGAGGAATTCCTTCCTTATCCTGGATCTTGGCCTTTACATTTTCTATAGTATCTGAGGGTTCAACCTCAAGTGTGATGGTTTTTCTGTAAGGGTCTTCAGGAAAATCTGCCTCTTGGCAGCTGCTCCACCACAGATGGCGGATCTGAAAGGCTTGTGTTTCCACTTTTAGGCATACAACTTCTATTGTGGAGCCTCCAAACTCAGGGTCTTGTCTAAAATTCATTACCTTCCTAAAGTTACCATCACATCTTAATTTTTAGTACTTTCACACTGGGGATTTGAGCATAAGGAGGAGTAAAAGAACCAAGTATCAGTTGATTTTTTTCTTACTACCTACCAACCCAGCCTTCATTCCCTGCTTAGTCCATGAAATTGTTGTAGTCCGTTGTGCACATTTAGTTAGTGACTGATCTGAAGCCTACAGAGGTGGTGTCTGGATTAAATTCCACAGGACAGATTCTTAACAGTCAGTGAGTATAGTAATGAACATTGCATATTAAATATTTACTGTTACATCAAATAAAATACTTCCATATACTGATTTTCTTCACTAAAAATTGATCATATATAGATGATTTGGGAAACTTAATATTAATTTTATATCTTTATTGCATAATTCTTCAAAATTGGACCTTCATTCCCTTTTCTATGAACATTATAGATATAACCTCAAAATTACAAACCATGGGAATTATACTGGCTGAGGAATGTATAAAAATATTTTTTTTCAATTACTGTGTTTTGAGGAAATAAATATGCATCTAACTATAAAGTCTTCATGACTTAAAACAAAACAAATATTTTATTTACAATGCTTCAGGAGGACTAGAAATGGCTCAGTTGTTAAGAGCACTTGCTGATGTTTTAGGTGACCTGAGTTCCTAGAACCCATATCAAGTAGCTCACAACTGCATATAACTTCAGAAAACTCAATGTCCTTTTCTGGCCTCTGTGGCACATGTATGACATATGTTCACAGATATAGACATAAACACACAAGTAAAAATAAATCTTAAAAATTCTAAACATCCCACAGAGATGTTTACACATATATATTTATTTCAGCTCTATTCACAACATTCAATGAGTAGGATCATATTAGTTATTTGTCAAGAGAGGACTAGATAAAGAAAATGTGACACATGCATGATGAAGTTTTATTAAGCTGTGAAGAGAATGAAATAGTGTTATTTGTAGAAAAATGGATACAACTTCAGATTATTGGATTAAGTGAAAGGTGCCAAACTCAAAGACAAATATATTTTTTCTCATTTGTAGATTGTAGATTTTATATGGATACATAAAATCATTATGACATAAAAGTAGACATGAGACTGGGTAAAATAAAGAGACATAGTAGGGGGGAGAAGAGCGAGAAAAGGGGGTTTGGAGTGAATATGATCAAGGCATATGATATACAAATATAAACAAATATATACAAATTTATATACATTTATATACAAATATAAAATGAAAATTATTATTATATACAATGAATATATGCCAATAACACTTGTGCAAGAACTGAAGATGTAATTCAGTTAGTAGAGAACTTCCCTAGGATGCATAAAGCCATAATTTTAATTCCCAGTACTACACACTAAGTGTGGTGTTTCATACCTGTGAGTCCAGGCATTTGTGATTTAGAGCCTAGATGGTCAGAAGTTTAGAGCCTTCTCAGGTATGCAGCTGGTTTGAGTTTAGTACTAAGCTACATGAAATGCTTTCTCAAAAAAAATCATATAAAAAGTATATATAAAGCTTAACAAAATTGCAAAATACACAGTGTGTTAGTTTGTGGATGATTTTGTAGATTGATGTTTTCTGTTCACTAATTCTGACCTGAGTAGTAGCTTTGAAGATGTCCAAAAGCAATCTAGAAAGTACAACAAAAAATCATAAAACTTTGCATAGACTTGAGGCTGGTCATGGAGCTGGAATGTCAGGAAATTAATGTAAATGGGGATAGAAGCACAAGTCTCTTTGCAGAAAACTAACTATACTTGAATAACTCCTTTTCATTCCCCTTGTGCTTCTAGCACACACACACACACACACACACACACACACACACACACACACTTTCATAGGCACACTCAACACACAGATGTACACAAATACACACTCAACACACACAGATGCACACATACACTCTCACACACACACTTTCACACACACAGATGCATACACAAGCTCATACTCATACAAACACACTAACACAGACTCATGCACACAACACCATACAGAAAAAGCAGAAAGACAGAAAGAGAGGAAGGAAAGGAGAAAGACAGACAGACAGAAAGAACGACAAAAAGAAAGAGGAGAAAAGGAAGGGTGTAAAGTCCCTTAACTATGTGAAAGAAGGGCTGTCTCATTCATGATTGCTGATTCCTACATTTTTTTTCATCCTCATGTTTTGTTGTGAAGTCAATTTAGTCCCAAGCTTCTTTCAAAATGGCCCCCAGCACAGGAAAGAATGTATTTTAAGCTTTCTCTCACTCTGAATTAACATATATGTATGCATATATTGTTCCTTTTTTTGAAATAGTATTTTTTAAATAGAAAATTTAGGAGAGATGAAACGGTATAGAAAATTATTATTGGAATAAAACCTGCAAAAATATCTAAATCGTGCACTATCTTGCTGGTGCAATGTGATTTCCCATAGCAGATTGGCTCTGGGATTCTGGGGGAAGGTGTACTGGATGGCTTCTGAAAAGCACACATGCTACTCCATGTGGTGCAGCAGCTGCTAAGGTAATGATGCATTTTTAGTGAAAAAATACCATAAATAAACATACAAAAAATCATATGAAGCTCTCTCCAGTGAAGCACAAAATTTGGCAGTTAAGTTAAGAATCTAAAAAAAAAGTTATAACCGATAAGAAAATGCACCAGTGAAACCATTTCCAAATCTTATTTCTACCTACATATTTACTCACATATTTATATAACACATAGCATTATTATATTTACCTTTCCAATATGCCCATACTTTCATCCCATAATTTCCAGTGTTAATATGTTCCCCAGGTGGAGAATACTCAACTAAATGGCCTTGCTGCTACATAAAGGTACTGTGTCATGACCAAGTATTTTTTGTTGTTGTTTTTAAACTAAATTAAATGAAGGCCTCACTTTTTTCTGAGGAATAACTATACAATATTATTGAAAAATAAAGTTATTGTCCAGGCTTGGGGGCACACTCTTGCAATCCAATTTGAATTTGGGAGGCCAGAGGCCTGGTGGTTACTGATAGTTTGTGGATGGTCTTGTCTACATAGCAAGACTCACTCTAAAAAACAATAACGAGTTTTGTTTTAATATCAAAACAATTATATTATCAATTATTTATAATTTTATAAGGGTCTGAGTATTTTATATGCATTCTGGTTCTCTAAACCAAGACCTCTTTATCTCACATATTTATATAACAAATAGCATTATTATATTTACCTTTCCAATATGCCCACACTTTTATCCCACAATTTCCATGTTAATATATTGTCAATTGTTAATATATTGCCAGTCAAGTTGGCAATTGATTCATAAAAGAGTTCTAAACCACACTTCATATGGAAAAGTAAACAGAAAAAATGGAATAAGCTGGTTACATGCATGCTCTCGAAAAGATCTCATAGCTTCAGAGCCACAGGAATTCAGCTAGTAGAACTAAGGTTGAACTGAAGTCAGCAGGGAGTGTTAGTAGGGTGAGCAGAGCCAATCAGGATACATTCCAGAAGTACATGTCAGCTCCCAGAAGGCAGGTGTGCAGGAAGAATGCTGTTGAAGCTGGTCATCTGCAGGTTCTGAGGTCAGAACTGTTTTATCACTCCCTAAGGTACTCACAATTAAGGAGTGGTATTTTGCCTTTATCAGGCCCCTGGAAAACCTTTTCTTCCATTTTTGTAGGTTATGTTTTCACTTTCTTGAAGTGTTTTTGATGTACAAACTCTTTGCATTATTGAAGAGTAAGGAGGTTTTTTCACTATATTTTCATTTAAGACCTTGAAATACTTAAGTCTCAAACTTAAATATTCAATTACTTTAAGTTTTGAATAAATTGTAAAGTGAAGGGTGGGTGAGACTGCTCAGCAGGTAAAGGTACTTGGCTGTCTTTCCAGGGAACAAGGGGTCAATTCCCAGCAACTACAGGGCAGTTCACAACTGTATGTATAGTTCCAGGGGATTCGTTACCTTTGTCTGGAATCAGTGTGCACTGTGTACACATGGTAAACAGACACATGCAGGCAAAACATCGAAACACATAAAAATTTTAAGAGTTGCTCATGAATCTAGTTTGTCATTGTGTGTGTGTGTGTGTGTGTGTGTGTGAAACGTTCGTTGAGTACAAAGTCAATCTACCAATTTTAGACATTGCTAGGGATGCTTGTTAGAAGGAGGGATGAAGAGCGAGTGACAGGAATAGCCAAAATGCATGGCAGGGAGAGGCAGAGTAAGAGAGGAGTAAATTCTATTTGGTACCAATTGTGATCTACGTTTACTCTTCTCTCCTCTCTTCTCTCTCATCTCAACTTTTCTAGTCTCTCCCTTCTGTTCTTTTCTCTCCTCTCCTTTTTTTAACCTCCTTCCCTTTGTTCTCCCCTTTATGTCTTCCTTTCAAAGGTTCTTTTATACCTGTTATCAGATTACATGGCTCCAGAATCAGAATTAATTAAAAAAAGCCACAGTGTATCAGAGGCATGGATGTGCATGCAGACACATCCACAGGACAAAATCCTTACACAGGTTCTGAAACTCTTAAATAGTTCTAACTCTGGAGGCTTCGACTTCCTATGATTTCTCTGTGACTATAGTGGAATTGCAGAGTGAAATTAGCCTGACTCCCACAGAACAAATGATATTTCCAATGATGGACTAAATATCCAAGAGCTAATGCACAAACATTCTGTGTTTAATGAGTGCTAACTATTATGCAATGGGAGAATATTTTCACTATGACTGTGATACAGAAAACAGAAAATATTCATCATAATGTGTTCAAATGCAGATTTCCTGGCTTTTCTTTCTTTTTTTATAAATCCAATTTTACTTCTTAAATGTGGGTATTATGGAATTTATTCTTTGAAAACCTCATAGCACCAAGGTCTCACCTCTGGAGAATCTAATTAGTCTGAGCTGGATTCAAACATTAGGGTTTGTAAAATGCTCCCTGGGTTATTTTTATGTGTCTTGGAATTTGAGCATCAACCTTGAGGTCAATTGTATCATGAGCTGAATTCAATATTGAACAATAGGGTGTAGGAATCAAGTCTTGAGGTGCGTCATCCCCTTATTCCTCTATCCCTCCCCTGGTGCTCATCTGTAATCTATCTATTGTGATTCAAACTTTAAACTGGAGAAGATCATTAATCATAGATATAATTTAGTGACAGCAGGGTCATGTCCCACTAACTAAGTACACCTTGTTTGCCTCAAAATGCTAATCGCTTTTCTGCAACATTAATGAGGGACAATTGATATGGAACCTAACAATCATATATGGTCTGCTTGGTGTTTTACTAAAATAAAGCACTTTATTAGGTTATGGCAAATGCAGCAATAATTATGTAAAAGCATGAATCCCTAACACATTCTTATAAAACTTTGGAATCAAGGAAGAAGATGGGAATTTCAATGATTTTCAGTGATTTCCCAGAAAAGATGACAAGATTTCCAAAAGATGATTATGGAAGGCATTTTCTTTTCGTCTTCTCAGAAACAAGGAATTTCAGAGAGAGAGAGAGAGAGAGAGAGAGAGAGAGAGAGAGAGAGAGAGAGAGAGAGAGAGAGAGAAGCTAGAGTTTAATCTCTTCTGTTTTCAGCTCTGGAGTGTCAGATCTCCATTTTTATACAACTATATCATATTCATTTAAAATTATATGCTTAGAAAGTCCGCAAGTTTTCAATGCAAGTGGCCAGTACATAGTAATTGTGTTGAAAGATACTTTCTCTGATTTCTTCCTTAGAATAGCTGACACATTAAAAAATACTCGTATCAGAATGCAATTATGAGGAATAGTTTTCAGACATGTTTTACTTTCAGATACAGTACTATACTTTTAAATTTAGCCCCATTAGCCTAATTGTCTCTATTAGTACTTAGATCAACCTTCTGGAAATGGTGAAGTTCTTTATGCTCTACAAAAATTGTTTAATTTTTACAACGGTCAGGGCCTTGGTACATTTTAATTCCAAGAAATATGATTGTCTTTTGTGGATATATATTACACAGTTAGTAAAACCTGAATATTGGGGAGAGAGTCAAACCCTAGGCAGACAGCTCAAGAAATTCTTAAACCTTGAATACAAAGATAAACAGCCCAAGTCAGTCTCACACACACACCTTTAATTCCAACACAAAAATAAACCCCAAAATAATAACTTCCATCCTTGATCCCACAACTCCAAAGGCAAAACTTCTTCTGTTTCTGTGAATTCAAGACTACATGCCTTTAATACTAACCTAGATATATATATAAGGGCTTATAACCTGCCCGCCCAAAAAACAACTAAAAAAACTAACAAAAATAACTAATAAAAGTGACTAAAAACAAAGCTAAAAAATTACAAGACAACTAAATAAAAATAAAATACTATAATACTTCCTCTCTCTAATATTCAAGTTTTATTAAATATATAATATATATCCACAGTCTTTAAGAAGATAGCAACAGAATACATTGATTCAGCTCATCTTCAGAGATCATCTGATAAATAATAGATGATTAAAAAACAACCCACTTGAGGGTAGGGCAAAGGGTTAAGTAATAATTTATTGAGAAATATTTTTTTATGTATAAAAATGTTTATTGTTTGGTGATTTTACATCATGCACCCTATCAACCTCAGTTATCAGTCCTCTCAGATTCATACCCACTCATCTGATCTCCCTATTTACAAAAATGCCCATTCATGGTTCTCATTTACTTACTGGAGCATAATTGAACTTTCTATTAGACTGCAATGAACTTAGTTTTACTTGTAGAAAGAGCTGTGAGTAGGCATCTGTTCATTAGTTGATGGCTCTGTGTGTGTGTGTGTGTGATTAGTTATTGAGTAGATTATGAACATTTCCTGAGCAAGGACTACATTTTATTAATCTGTTTATTCCCAGTGCCTAGTACAGAACCTGGTACATGTCAGTAAGTATTTAATAGGAGATTATTAAATTATTTACAATGAAGTGAAAAAACAGGCAATTGCAGTGAAGTGTGATATTCATCCTTTAAGATGCTTCTTGCATGCAGTGGGAAAATGCAATAGTCTAAATTAAAATAACCCAAAAGAAAAAGATGTATTTATAATTTATAATTATGATATTTTGTACTTTAGAGAAGCTAGGAAGATCACTATCTGCTTACAGTGTATTCAGTCATATAATGAATGGTTGTCTAAATATAAGAAATTTATATGGATGATTAGACTGCATTTTACTGACTTGATTAAGTACATTGGGGAATTTTAAGGAGAGGATGGAGTCAAACAAATGGAGAGAAAAAGACAGGCTCTCTGGAGTCCTCTAAATGATGGCTGTGTTTGAAAGGCCAATTTCAAAAAAGACAAGAGCATCCTTTGAGCTCCACAGGATACCACTGTCAGCTGCTGTTGAAAAGCGTTTAAAACTCATGGATCAATCTGGTGTTTTTAAGCTCTCGTTTGAATGAAGCTATTTATTTCTGAGTGTATTTTATCATTCTCACTAAAGACTAGAACTTGTGGGGGCAGCTTTCACTATCTTTTCAGATAGGCTTTAAAATGACCTGGGTGTCTTACAGGAAACATTCATTCTGTTTTGACGTCATTGACTTGGGTTTACACATGTGCACACAATGTACCAGAATAAAAAGGCTCCTGTAAGAGAGACTCTATTCATGATGTTCAGAAGGGAGCAGTACTGTGGTTTAAGCAAGACTTGTGGTATATAAGAATATTTCATGCTTTAAATAGGCTATAGTCAATAATCAACCATGTTTACACAGTATTCATAAAAATCTCATCAAGACATAAGGCAGCTTTCAATTCTATGCTGTATAATAACCACAAATACATAGGAGCACATCCTAGTGACATTTGGAGGAGCTAGAGAATTTGTCCTCTGTGTCCAGCAACCCTGCAGTCTTGGAGCTTTTCTACCGTAGTTTAAATTTCATGGGAGTATTCTATTCACACATTCCTCATAAAAAGATGCATTTTTTTTTCTAATGAACTTTAGGATTTCTGCATCTATTAATAGAAAAATTATTTGGAATGTGATATCATACACAAAGTTTCCATAGCGAGCTATTTTTATTTCTCATTTATTATTTTTTTCTCATTTACTTAGACAACATACAATCCTTGCTCCAGTCTGTTAGTTGTTCCTGCCCAGGGCCACCTTGAAGCCTCTTCTCTTCTCAGTGTCTGCATGGATCTGTCAGGCATTCAGGAAGCCACAACCTACATGCTACCTTTTCAGTGAAAACTTTCCTGACCTTAAATTTTACAAGCGCTGCTCACTCCACACACCTGCTATCCTGATTCCTACCTCATTTCTGTGTGCTACTCCATTCTACAATCGTCATGCATAAATTTATTACTTTATTTATATGCTTAGTAAGGTTGACAAAAGCAGATCTGTCTTGTTCACTGGTGTATCCTAGCCCCTAGAACAATGTCTGGTATATGGTAAACACTCAGGAAAAATATGTTGAAAGAAGGTTGAATTAAAGAAGTGAGCCTAGATTTTTATCTTCTGAGTTACTAAGTCAATTCTCTCTCTAGTGAGAAATTGTATGTTGTTATGAAGTCATGAATCCATTGTCTGCTTGCCTCACTCTATCCTTCCTCCCACTTTATCAATTTTAGCAATAAAATAATGTAAGATTTTGAAAGAGTAGTAAAATAGGACTTACTCGCTTTTATTTCTGGGTATTTTCCTCTTTATATAATGTTTCCTTCCATTTTCCATGAATGTTTCTTAACTTAAAATTGTGAAAAACTTACCTAAGATTTAATTGGTGCTCCTAAAATGTTATAGTGTATCTATTTTTACATTAACCCAAATGTCACCTGTTTCTCTTTCTTTTACTGTGAATAGCATCAATACTCTTCATTAAATGGTCATTATACACTTTAATAAAACGTATCTTGTCAGCATATTATACAACTTGTGTGGCTCATTTTGTAGAAAGAAATGTTACCATCAATTATATGGAAATTAGAACTGGTGACCTGTACAAGAGAGAAGTAGCCCGGCTCTGATCTTCCCACTGGCTCTCCTCACCTGATGGCTTCTGCAGTGGTTGTAGTTAGAGAAGAACTCATCCCCTCTTGAGGGGCTGGCCATTAGGTATTTGACCATTCTCCAGTGAACATATGAACCACACCAAACAAATTTGTTTTGGGGGGGTGGGGGCTAGTGGAGGAGGTCACCAAAGAGGTGGAGTGGACATGGGAAGACTAGGTGGTGAGCATGATCAGGAAGAGTGATGTGAGATCCCAAATAATCAATAAAAAAAGAAAGAACTGATGATTTAGGAGATGTATAACTGATCTGTTCACTTATCACTATAGCTCTTTTAGTCATGGTAAGATGGTCTAGATGTACTGTCTCCTCTCTTGTCCATCATAGCTTTTATCTAGCATCACATTAAGCAGTGGGAAGAATGGGGTGTATATAGATAACCTAAAATTTCTAGCTTGATCTCTCTGCTAATCAATCTCATTCTGACTTGCTCATGGTAGTTTTCTGTATTATGAAGATTTTAGGTATTAATTCTATGCATCTATCTCCCACGTCTATACGGCCTGGTGCACATTTCCATGTTCTGCAGATCACTGTTTAGTCCAGCACTCACAGGCCTCATATCAGCAGCGTTCCTTCAGCCACCACACTCTACTGCACCACACTCTCCTGTTGATCTTCTCTTCTTCCCTTTTTGTTGCTCTTTTTAACCAACAAATCAGGAAACCATAGATTCATCTTTGACAGTTCTTCAGCTCTTTCTCTTCTTCCCTCCCAAGTGATCAATGCTAAGCCCTTTGGGTTCTGCTTCTGGGAAAGTCTCTAAATTCTCTGTCAGTGCAGCTGCTCCTTTGCTGATGCAAGTGACCCCTAGATTCCTCTCTCATGACTGGCTTATCATCACCTTTTGGTTTCTGTCCTTCTCTCTACTTTTTCTATTTGTTTCAGAGAGTGTCCTTTTTCAAAGGGCAGGACATGTCACCAACGCTTCACACCAGTGCCATCTCACTGAGTTAAAAATCATGGTAATCTTTAGCATTGTCAAGCAAGATCTTTTTTTGCCTTTTCTTTTTCTAAGATTCTGGCACTGGGCATTGAACATAGGGCCTCATGTATACAGCTGAGCTATATTCCCAAGCCTGTAAGATCTTTCTAATTTGAGTGCAGATTTACTATCTAAACTCACATTCCACTTTCTCCCTAAGCAAAGAACAAGATATCCTTTCCCAAGCAGAAAGTGCCACAGCTTTGTGTGTTTGCTTAGGCATCTATGCTTTCTGGAAGTTCTTTACGTGCCTCTACTTCTCTGCTTGCCATTTCCTTTAGCATGTCTTACGTCCAGCAAAGCCTAGTTGGTTAAAAGCTCTAGACTCTTCCAAATGAAAGAAAGTGGCTCCTTTTTCATGGTATAAAGTTCTTTATTCATATTTGCCTTCAAACTCCAGAGTGTTACTGTAGAGTGTGAGTCCCTATCTCATGAATTCTTTGAGACAACAGTCATGTGTTTATAATCTTAACATCCTCTGCATAAAGCAAAAGTCCTGGCATTTATAGAATTCAGCAAATATTTGAAGAAAGAAAAGGAGTAGAAGGCAAATTTATAGAAAGTGACTAGAATCAACAGTGAAATATTGCAGACGAGGAACGGAGTAAATGGAGGGTGTAATTGCTGGGTATTTCCTACAAAGATCCCGCCTTCCCTTTCTCGAGAACTATTATCAGAATCGCCATCTTGTTCCTTCCAGAAACTAAATGGTCATGTTTCCAAGCGATAAGAAGTATTCATTTGTCCTTGTCTTCATCAACATCATTTGTAGATATTTTAGAGAGTTTATTATAGCCGGAACAATGAACAGCTTTTTACTCAAAGAAGAGGCCATGTATGACATTCTTTAGAAAAGGACATAACCCCCCCTCAAAAAAACCAAATTAGTCTTCTCATTCTCTTACACATTTCAAAAAATGTCATTAATTCTGGAGTGATTGTCAAAAGGAATCGAGTTCAGTCACCAAAGACTGGCAGAGCCAGGCATTTAAAATTTTGTACCTGTGGCTGGAAAGAATGCTTACTGCTATCCTGCAGGATTTGTTTGGCTTCCAGCAGATGCATGGCAGCTGTCTAAACTTCAGTCTCTGAGGATCTGATTCTGTCTTTTGACTTCTGCTGTTCCTGCACAGCAGTGGCACACACACACACACACACACACACACACACACACACACACACTGAAGTAAAAACAGAAAAAGATTCAATATTCTCATTATTGGGTCTTAAACTGCGAGTTTACAGAGAAGATGCTAAAATGCATCTTTTGACTTTGGCTTGTGCACTCTAATCTGGTCCAGGAACTGCTAATTGTCCTGACTCTTCTATATCATTCCAGTACAAGTGTTAAGTACCAGTACAAGAGACACTGGTCTAGACCCAGTTCTCATTTTAGAGATGGGATGACTGAATTACCCAGAAGTAGTAACTGAAGTCACATCTCCAATTCAGGCTCAGTTTTGCAGCCTCTCCTCCCCCCACATTTTGAGAGACTTTATTTTGTAATCTCCATGTGGGCCAATCGACAAGCCTGTTCTTCATGCAAGTTCTCACTCTTGCCTTGCTTTCTATTTCAACTTGATTGCCAACTCCCAAGTAAAACATACTTTCCCTTCTCTTTAGACATAAATGGGTTATTTCTTTGGCGAGAAGTCAAATATCCCCTAAATGTAGTCTCTTTACCCTAAACTGTATGTTTGCTTTCTCAGTCAATTTATATTCACACAAGTTTTCCCATCACAATGTCCTCACTTCTTTCATAATTACAGACAGCATCATCCGCTTACTTTCCTACCAGCACAGTGCAGATGTGCAGCACAGGGGCTTATTTAACAATGGAGAAGCTGCGTAAGTGTTGGAAGGGTGGGCAAAGACAAAGCCTTCTGGCCCCTCTTGGGCTTTGTTAGTAGTGAAGGCTCAGTTGACAGTGTTTTCTGAGAACAGAGGGAGTCTGTATAGGGAGAAGGCCCCCATTCCCATCAGAACATCACAAGTGGTGATTTGGGACAGCTTTCCTTGCTGGGGACAGTTAGGGTGTAAGGGCTTCTGACCCTGTCACTGCTGCTAATTTTAGGAAACATTGCTTCTGCCATGCGTTTGTGACAGCGGGGCTCTCATCACTGTCTCCTGAGTGGAGCCCACTGAGCTCATTATGTTATTATGGGCTTACTGTCCCAGCGAACGTCCTTCACTCCCTGTCTCTTTATCATCTGTAAGATAAACAATGAGGAGCTGAGTTATTATCTGACTACTAACTAAAGTGAAAGACATCAATGCACAGGAAACATACAACAGGGGACAAACAGTGCTGTTCCAGTCAGCTTCCTTGTGTTGTCTAGTGTCTTGTAACAAATAAATGTCTTCTTAGAATCTTTTTTTCAACACTCTTTCTCTTTCATCTTAGAGGAATCTGCATCACCCAAACCTGCTGTTTATTATTTGTATCCATATTTTACTAGCTAATGGTAGTTTAAATACTACACATACACACATTTATAGCTAATTTAGTGTTATTCTAGGTTTATTTCTATTATAATACAGCTCTTCAGTCACTGACAACCTTTGTTACATTCCACTGTGCACATTTTATTGTGTATTCTTAGCTATTTCCTTTATTTTCAATATTAGCAACTCTATGTTGTCACAAACCTTTTGTACCTGTTTGAGCATTTTTCTTGGATGTCTTCAAGGGATATAGTTGGATGTTGAATGATACACACAAACTTTAACAAGACACATATCACACTGTTCAAATCCAATGGCTACAATAAGATATGGTACTTAATTCTTCACAGTGTCCTTCCATTAAAATAATCTAATCTGTATAGTCTAGACAATGAAAATAAAGTTCATTTTTGTTTTGAATATTCCAGTTAAACTCAGTGTAGATTGGCCTTTTGGAATATTTTTCTCTGCATTTTTTATCTTTTTTTTTGACGTGTTTTAATTCTTATTAATTTGCTATTGTTTCCTGACTATTTGGAATATGAACTTTCTGTTAGCTCTTTAAAATGTAAATGTCATCTATGTGATGTTTTTGTTTGGTGTTTTAAAAACACTCCTTTGCTCTTCTTTAGATGGCTACTTTGTATGTTGCTCAGGCTGGCCTTGAGTTACTGGATACCTTCTGAATACCTAGGACTACAAGTATATGCCATTGTACTCAGCTCTGAGCAATGCTAAGTACAGACAAAAATCATCCAGAAAGTATAAAGGGATACTTATCTGTGGTCAAGAAGGGAGTTTTCCCAGGGCAAGGCTTGCTTATTGCTCTTGAATATGATGACTCTTACAGCTTCACCAGAATTGAAAAACTTGACTATATAATTTGTGGGTTGAGTTTATATTCTCCTTTAATTAAAAACAGGAGGAAGCTGGGCATGTTGGCACACACCTTTAAGTGAGTACTCCAGAGACAGAGCAGGCAAATCTCTGAGTCTGGGAGCAGCCCGGTCTATAAAGCAAGTTCCAGGACAGAAAGGGATACAGAGAGGAGCCCTGTTTTCAACCATCCCCCCCAAAATCATGAAAGAAAATAAAAGTATAGTAGACTTGTATATGCCATATCTCTCAATATGTTTTTTCATTATTGATATAAAACATTAATATGGCATCTTTTGTCACATTTATTGAATATATATTGATATATTATTGATAGCTGAAGATCATTATTTACATTAAGACTTACCTTTAGCTTTATACAAGTGCAAAAGAATATATCTAATTATCATATTGAGATTTTTTTAAATTTTATCTCATTAGAAATTATTAGACATATTTTTGCCTTTCCTCTCCACCTCCAAATCTCTGGCAATAACTGATTACATCCTGTCTCTATAGCTTTGCCTTTTTTTGAATATCATATAGTGCAATTATATATAAAGTGGTCTTTCCAGACTACTTTCTAGAATAGCATCTGTCACTAAGGAAAATACACTTAAAGGTCTCTATGTTTCTATGTAGCTCCATAGCATGTCTATTATCATTGAATAATAATATCCCACTTTATGAATGTACCACAATCTATTTAATCAAGTTAGTCATTGAAAGACATCCTGTTTGCTCCAATCTTTTGACAAACATTGCTACATAGATGCATGTGCAAGACAGTGTATGGGCATAAACACCCAACTCATTGATTGAGTCAATAGATGAATCTATATTTAACTTTTCAAGCAACTGCCACACTCTCCTTCAAAGTGCCTATAAACCTTGGTGGTCCTCCAACAAATGGAACAATCTTGTACTATGTTCTTTCCAGCATTGTCTTTGGTTATTCCTATATGTGTCTTGTATTAACTTTTTTTTTTTTTGTAATTTACAGTTGTTTTGACATTCAGGTCTTTATTAGGAAGAGTGCTCATTCAAAGGTTGGCTAAACCTAAAGACAACTAACAACTTTCTCGTGAGTGAGCCTGTGACAAGTTTTAAACTCTCTCCTGTCTTCTTTTTCCCCCTCTTTCTTTTCTTTTCTTTTCTTTTCCTCCCTCCCTTCCTCCCCTCCCCCCACCCTCTTGGCAGGGTTTCTCTGTGTAACAGCCCTAGCTGTCCTGGAACTTCCTCTGTAGATCAAGTTGGCCTCAAACTCACAAAAACTGGCCTGCCTCTGCCTCCTTCCAAGTGCTGGTATTAAAGGCATTAACAACCACTCCTTGGCTTTGGATCTTTTTTTTTTTTAAATATGTATGTGTGTCTGGCCTTGAAACATTTTTTAAAATAGAATGTTTGCATTGAATGTCAATATTTCTTTGCCCCATGCCACCCATTGCCTGGTAGGAGCTAACTCCAAACGGCTTCTGTTCCTCAAAGCTCACACTATAGTTTCTATCCATATGCCATTCTAAACCTGTCTGCCTTGCAGTGTCTGCTTCTTTGCACTGAGGTCACAATCAGTGTTTTGCATCGGCAGTCATTGTTCCCTCTGTTCCTTTCTGGCTGACCTGTGTCCCACTTGTGGCTAGATATAGCATGCCATGTGCCTACTGTTTCTAGGATCTGAAAGAATAAAACAGCTTCTTTTGTGGCAGTCATTTCCATGCCTGAGTGTCTTAACATATCTTATTAAAGCAAGTCCGTGTACATTTTAAAATACATGTAGTAGCATCTTATTGTTGTTTTAATTTGCAGTTTTGTACTGATATGTACTGTTGAACATATTTTCATATGCTTATTTACCATCTGTATATCTTTGATGAGGTGTCTGTTCAGATCCTTTGCCCATTTTTTAATTGGATTGTTTGCTTATTGTTGAGTTTTAAGCATTCTTTGGATATTTTGATTCTAAGTCCTTTATCAGATATGTGTTTTGCAAAAATTTTCTTCCAGTCTGTGCCTTGTCTTTTCATTATTCAAACAAGTCTTTGGCAAAGCTATAGTTTTTAATTTTAGTCAAGTCCAACTAATCAATTTTCTCTCTTTCATGCATCATACTTTGGTTGTTATTTCTGAAATGTCATTGTCAAACTCAAGGTCACTTAGCTTTCTTTCTATTTTTGTCATCTAGAAGTTTTATGGCTTTGAATTTAGTTTTCCTTTGCTTTGAAGTTAGGATTGTGAGTAACCCTTTGTGTGAGTGTTAAAGGTACTGTCCAGATCCATTTTCTTGAATGTGGAAGTCCATGACAATTTGTAAAAGAGACAAGTCGTTTTTTACGGATTGTTCCTTCACCAAAGATTAGTTGATTTTGTGTCTATATAGATATACTTTGTCCTGGCTTCTCCATTCTGTTTCACTAACTTCTTACTTGCCTACTTTTCCATCAATGTTAGACAGCTATGAGTGCAGTAGTTCTGTAGGAAGCTTTTGAAGTGGGTAGTGTCAACATCTTGAATTGCATTTTCTTCTACATTATGGCAGCAATTCTATAACCTTTGCCTTTTGATATAAAATGTAGAAAACTTTGTCAATATCCATTAAATAACCATTTGGAGTTCTGTGATTACACTGAATCTACATGTTGAGTTAGAAATCTTTGACTTTTATGGCTTTGAATCTTCTTATCCATGAACATATTTGCACTTATTTAGATATTTGATTTTTTTCCCCATCAGAATCTGTGGTTTTCCTAATGTGAGCATGGAACATATTTTGTTATAGTTATAATCTATAACTATATGTTTTATTTTGGAGAGTATTAATGTAAATGTTGGTGTGTTTTATTTTCAGATTTCTTTCAATTGTGCATCACTGATACATAAGAAAGTAATCAACTTTATATTATTAGCCTTGTATTCTTCAGCTTTGTATCAACTTATGATTAGTTCCAAGAGAGTTTTTCTTTCTTTGTAGTTTATTCTTACATAGGCTGTCATATCATTTTCAAAGGTAGTTTCATTTTGCATGTCAATTTTTATAGTTTTTGTTTCCTTTTCTTGTTGCATGATCTAAGATATCTAATGTGATGCTGAGTGGAAATGATAACAGGGACTCTTTGCTCTTGGTCATAGAAGGGACCATGTAGTTGGCAGTTAGATTGGATGTGAGCTGTGAATATTTTATAGGTACTATTTCTCATGTCAAGGATGTTTTCCTCTATTTCTAGTTTTTTGAGATATTTCACCACTTATCTTTTACATTTTGCCAAACATTTCTTCTCTCTCCCTCTCTCTCTCCTTATTGATATACTCACATGATTCTTTTCAGTCATCTGATATAATAAATCATATCAACTGATTTTGAAATGTTCAACCACTTATATGTAAGTATTTGGATTGTGATGTATACATTTATACTTTTTATGCTTTGTTGTATTCAATTTGGTAGCTTTTTTTTTGAGGATTTTGCTACATATGTTTATGAGAGATATTGGTTTATAATTTTCTTTTTATATTATTTTTGTTTGATTTTAATATTAGAATCTTGTTGGCCTCACAAAGTGAGTTAGTTTTCTTGTTTGGTCCTTATGAGACAGCATCTCAGTCTGAAGCTCAGGCTGCTTGGAATTAGTGATCTATCCCAGGCTCAACAGTCATCTCACCTCAGCCTTTGATTTCTAGGATGAGTCAGAAAATACTCTATTTTTCTTTCCATTTCCTGAAGAGATTGAGAGAAAGGACATTATTCTCATAAATATTTGATAGATTAGACAGTAACACTAATTACTAAATAGGTAAAGGCAGACTCTGTCAGTCTATTTATCTCTGTGGAAAATCTTGGCAGAGCCTGATTGTTATAAAAGATGAAAATTTGGGGCAGTGTTGAAGAGGGAGTGTGTTTTGCTAGTAGGAGCAATAGGAATGCTTTTGAGAAGGCTCTAATGCTTCTGAAAGGCTCCCAGTTCTGTTGTCAGGCTTTCCATTAAGGAGTAGAGTCCAATTCCTCTTCTGAAGAATTAGTAATGTGTATTTAATAGACTGTAGCAGAAGTAATGATGCTTGACTTCCAAAGCACAGTGAGAAAGGAGTTTTGACTTGATTTTCTCCTGGAGTATGTGGTACTTTGTCTTATATCCATCCTTTTAAAAAGCACAGTAATTTCCAGTGATTGAACCATCTGAGATCTCACATAGACTGTAGCCAGGACAGATAACCCGACACAAGTGACTGACTAGACACTGTAATAAATACTGCAAAGCATCATGCCACATTTGGTAGATGGAGTTAGGCCCAGAAGAATTGTGAACAGTCAGGAGAAACCAGGTTTTTACTCAACAATAGTTGTTTCAGGAAAGGTAAATGATTTCATTGTGAGAGTGAATTTGTGTGATTATTATGATAAAATAGCATTGCCCATTAATACATACACAGTTAAGAGGCCCAAGAAGGTCAAAGAGTAGGTGTATTGACTCAGTGTGTTTATTCAAGCTTCACCGACTTCTGTCCCTCAAACAGCTCTTGTCTTTCTAGGTGACTCCCTGTCACTAGTTCACCAAAGAAGAACAAAAAAGTTAACCTGATTTAAAACCAGTACTGTCCAGATTTCATCATGGTATTATTACAGCCCCACACGGGATTGTACAGGACAGTGGAACGTGCAGTTTAAGTATAGTCCTGACACCACAACTAGCTGTGCTTCTAAGTGTCTTCCTATCCTGGGGGACAATGCTGAATGGAAGAAAGGTGTGCCTCTCCACTGACAAGAGCATCTGGGATCCTATGAACCAGACTGCTGCTCAGGAGGTTCTGGCCAAGGAAGGGAAAGAAGTGTGTGTACAGATCCTTCAAGAAGGGTCTCAACGACCAGATGAAGATGGCCTCTTTAGCACAGCTGCTTGGGGTGGCTTGAACAAGGATGATATGTAAACTAAGACATAAGGGATGGAAGTCTGAAAGTTGTATTGGAGCAAGTTAGACCACAGTCACAAACAACCTGGAATTTATGATAGTTGAAATGTAACTCACAGTCATAGTGTTCAACACTATCCAAGATTCATTTCTCTGTTAGGTAGGTGGCCCAGGCCCATAAAGACTTCCGTGTTTACTGGAATTTCTCTTAACATTTCTTAGTGAATATGCAAGAGAATATGGTCAGGGCAGTCTATTTAAACACCAACAGAATTCAATAGTTGCCAAGCAAATACGATTAAAACTTGCCTACAGTCCTGCAAAATTGTTATTCAGTACAAGTGACACCTTGGAAATGTTTTCTGACATGTTTTGAAGCTTTTCATCATTTTAAGCATCCCATCTATGACTATAGTATATCACAAGATTCTGAGGACACAGAGAGACTGATGATCATTGCTAGAAATGCCTTTAAACTCTTGTTTTATCTGCTTAACTGTCCACTCTTCTAGAATGACTTATTTTTCTTTGATTCCCAGGACCCATGGTAATAAATACTTGCAGAATAAGGAACACAAAGGTAGGTGCAATCGCACAATCTGTAATGACTTCACTGGGGAGGCTGAAACAATAGAGTTGTTAGTTCGAGGCCAGCCTTGACTATATAGTGACATTGTGTCTCTAAGACCTAAATACCAGCTGCAGAGAATACTCAGTGGTAAGAAGATCTGCTGAGCAAGCATGAGGACCTGAGTTCAGTCCCCATATCCATGCAGAAAACAAAGACACCTGTAACAGCCTAGTCTATAGGAGACAGGGTTAGATGAGGATATCAGGCATCTATCCCTAGTCTCTGCTCCACAAGTACACACACACACACACACACACACACACACACAAAGAGAAAACATGAAGACATAAAGAAATCAGGTGATTCCATTCTAAAAAACCACTTATATTCCTGCTAAAAAATGTGAGTAGATGCCATGAGACAGATTGCTACCCTGAGAAAGTTGGAACTAATATTGCAAATGGAATCTTAAAGTCTTGATTCTGTGCCACCAGTGTAAGCCACAAGAGCAAATGCATTGTCCTCTATAGTGTTAAACCTGGTCAGCACACAGGGATCTTTCCTTCCTCATGAATATTTAGTTCATGGTAGGAGGATCTAGATGGGGTTCCAGTCTCTAGATGGGGTACCCGAAGAGTAACATGAAAAACAAAGCAAACAAATGTATTTGGTGAATCTTTTTGTAAGAAGAGGGAGAAAAGTGCTTTAAGTCATACTGTATAGAAATTGCTAAAGGAGAGAGAGAGGAAAAAGCTTGCTATATGCATTAGGCAAATTCAATTTGCACATAAATTAGAAGCTAGTAACAGCAACTTTGAAGAGTGGTAAGAAAAGCTACTGTCTCAGCAGGTTTACAGCTCAGGCAGTTGAGTATCTTGACTGCGTTATAAATAATGAAACCTCAATCTGTTCTTTAAATATATTTTATGAATAGTTTAGAATGTTCAGAGCTCACGTCATGGGTTCAGAAATAAAGTCTAATTAGCTAACGGGGAATGCACTAGAATAAAAGCATTCTGACTTCATAAACATTTCCTTTATGGTTGATTAAAGTGGGTCATGCTTACACTGAGAAAATACTACTGATTTTTTAGCTTCAGGTTAACATTTCATCATGAGCTGCATATGGCATTTGAAGAAAAGTTTTCTTTATGTTTTTTTTTCTTTTTGTATGACATGATGGATATTTTTCTAGTCTTTGTTTTTTTGTCAGAAGTTTAGACAAATAACCCATAAACAAATTCTAGTTCCTTCTTTAATATTATTCATGAAAGAAATCCTGCATAAATGATACTTAAAAATCACCAGTGTTTATAAATGCAATAGATCTTTTCTTTGTAATCTGTTAACCCATACCTGCATATGCACAGTCAAACTTGCAGTGTTTACTATTCTAAGAGTGGCAGGAAGCTCGAATCACAAAGACTGTCAAAGCTTGTGATGGGACTAAAGCTGTAAGTACAATGACTCATACTTGATTTCATAGCAGTGTATTTCCCATTGAAAAAATATGGCTTCCTATGCTGAAGAAAATGTTAGAAGAAATTTACCATTGAGAAACTATATAGAAAAATTCAGATACAGTATATGTTGTTAGTTATTCATCATAAATTTGTCACTTCCTCCTCTAGAATTACTGCGTCTCTGTATCTTCTAGCCTTTCTTGTAGTTGAGTGTGGACATGTGACTTTATTTTAGTTAATGAAATGTGACTGATAGCTCCTTCCTAAAAGTTCCCCACACCCCTACAAATGCTTCTCCTTGCTCTTCAAACCCTTTGCTTACTGGATACAAATGATAATTAGACTCCTGAACATTAGAGAGGCACGAGATAAAAGATTATTTCACCTCAAGAAGATGGAGACTCAGCCAGCTGTCATAGGAAGAGCAAGTCCCTGTAAACAAAAACTAGCTTTGCCTTGGCCTCCAAGAAACTGTTTTTTAAGGGGGTGATTAATCTTTTTCTTTCTGTCTGTTCATGGACACAGGCACACACATACACACACACACACACACACACACACACAGGTTTATGTTTTACAGGTTTATAGCCTTCCTCCATTGAATGTTGAGGATGAGAGGCTAAGGAAGTCACACAGTACGACTCAAGGATGCTGTCTATATTTCTCAGGTGTCAATTTCTTAAAACTTTCAGATTTTGAAAACTCAGGTATGATTATGGACATGTACCTGATTTAAGCAGTTACCCTTCCCTGGAGAACTCCTGCCTTCCTTCATTTGTATGCGGAGTTTTGCTTTGCCAGTGTTTCTTCTTCCTGTTGCTGCTATGCTAATGATATGCTATTGCGGTCTGGAATGCATTCAACTGCACACACCACTGACTTCACTTTTGTGCAGAGAAGCAAAAACCTGAGACTTTAGCAATGATTACAATCTTCTGCTCAGTGAAGAAAGGCACAGATTTAGATACATATATACAAAAAAATTAAATAAGGATGGTGATAATCTTATTAGGCTTGATTTTCCCATCTCTTTTGAGTCTTTGTGTTGCACAATGAAGATTCTGGCAGGTGGTGTCCAAATCCTCATTTGTTGCTTATTTACTACTAACTTCCAGAAAATAAAAAGACTAAAGTGTTGACATGGAGATAGACCAGAAGCATCAATTTCAAAATATTAGTGTGCTATTAAAGAGTGGTTATTAAACAATTAAAATGCATGATCATATGATAGGAATGGTGTAGGGATATATATGTGTATATATATTATTGATTGCTTAATTTTGCATGTTTCAAAACAACCATCAAAGAAAATTTCATATCTTGGAAAAATGTTATAGATATCTGTGTATTTTAATATTTATCACTGAAGCAGCAAAGGAAAATATTTTTATATAAACCATGGATATCCTAAATTTTAATGCTTGTGTATAAGTAAACAAAGGGGGATGAAAGTGGGCACAGACTATCAAACCAGATAGGAAGCAAGGAGAGGTAGTAATAGGTGGGGTGGGTACAATACAGGGACACAAGTGACTTAAAGGCTGGAGTGTACAAGGAGAGGACCAGGGTAAAGGAGAGAAAGAGAAACAAAACCAAACAAAACCCCATTTTTAAAAAAATACCACAGTGAAACCAAATATTTGTATGCTAATTCCAAAGTAAAAACAAATAAAAGAAACAAAAAAAAACTTTTGAGGAAGATCAATAAGGTCCCCAAATGCACTTCACTGATAGGTTTGAAACAGACACTCTCACCACTTCAGAGTCCACATATGCCCTGCCCCCAACAAGTCAGAAGTGAGAGCTGATGTGTCAGGTGTTGCTACAAGAGCCTTAGAATGGAAGGAAGGAGAGAAGTCAGTTGGAAGTTATGGCTGGCTGTGACAGTGTGCAGGAAGAAGTATGTCTCCTAAGGTGATAAATTTGTAGCTTTACCTAAATGGTCTCAGAAAATCTTATCTCCATTTTGGCCTTTCTATTGCCCTTGCATTACAATTAACTATAACCCTCCACACCCCACCTTTGCATTTTGGACTAATAAAAACGTCCATTTGCTTTCTTTATGAAAAAAAGCGATTCTGGATTTGGTTTTTAGAATGTGAATTATTTTCTGGTCAAGGAAAGGAGCTACCCCTCAGATAATTAAGACATGGTAAGGATTGAATGGCATACATTTTAGTTCTCTTGTACCAGATATTTTCATATTTAAACCTCTAGATATTTAATAGGAAACATGTTTATTGTTTCCTCCCTTAGCTAATTAGAATTCAGAAAAACCAAGGTGAGATTGGGTAACGATCGTCTCAAAAGGATTATTAGGAATTTTCTAAAAGGTGATTTGGAATCCTTAAACTGTAAAAGTAGCTCTTGGATTTCACAAGGCAGCTTCATATGAGTTATTTACCTCAAATTAGAGATTTCTTAAAATTCATTGTAAGATTGGACAGGTGCAGGTTGAAACAAGTGGCATTTAGCAGTTTGATGCTGGAGCATATTTTCAAGGCTAAAAATGATGACAATGTGTGTACATAGTGCTTTAGAGCAGTGCTGCCCAGCTGAGCTTTCTGCATTGAGGCAAACTTTCTTTATGTGGTCCAATGTGGTAGCTGCTAGCTATATATTGTCTTGACATGTACATAGTGGGACTTTATTGAATGCATAACTGCTAGCCCATTGGATAGTGCAGCGTTAGAGTGATTACTAATGCTATGTTGTCACTGTTTGTAATAGGATTATGTTCTGTTACATTGTAAATAATTGTCCCACCTATTGGTTTAATGAAAAGGCTGAATGACAGAAGGCAGACAGGAAGTGTGCGCAGGGCTACCAGACTAAGAAATCTCTCTGAACAGGAAAAGCAGAACAGAGACACTAGAGAGACACCAGCAGAGACACCAGCAGGTTCAGAGAAGACAACCATGCTGCTCTGAGAAAAGGTACCAAGCTGCACAGCTAAACAAGATAAGAATCATGGGTTAGTTTAAGAATTAAGAGTTAGCAAGTTATATGACTGAGCTATAGGCTGATCAGCATAAAATTAATACAAGTTTCTGTGTGTTACATTGGGACTGCTGGTCCAGATCTTGGGGCAAGTCTGAGCCTGAAACTTCTTATTACAATTGTTTTTTTGGAAGACTCATGTATAGGGTTCTAGCCCCTGGGAGATTTCACAGGAGGCATGTTTTCTAGCAGCTGGCAGGACTTACTTTTTATAATTCAACTTGAATCAAGTTTTCTTAATATTTCTAAAGTAGAAAAAAGTTCTATATTTAAATATGGCCATTTAAGAAAATTGTTACTACCATTTTCCTTCTAGTTTAAATACTTAGACCTAGTCATTCATTTCTTTTCAGGGAGAAATTTGTTTTCAGATTTTTATCCAATGATGGAAAGTCATGCTTCAGAAGCCTGAAAAGTTTCACATGAGAGCATGTTGACATATTTATTGGCTCCCATTGGGAATAATAAAATGGACCAAATGAACAAAGGCTAAGGGAGTTCTGGCAGCATGTAGTCCTATTATTTTGCAATATAAAAAAACTCCATCTCATTGTAGATCAAAAAGCATTTTGCAAATTCCCCAAACAAACATAAATAAAAGAAGACACATAAAACTACATAACACTATGAAATACTGTTCAGCAGCTGTGGGAAGTGTAATGGTCCAGCTTTAAGTCATTATGTTGAGTAGATTTGATGCATGAAAAAGTCAAAAGTTACAAGAAACACTCATCTGCCCTCATGTGAAAATCTCTCATTCCCCCAATGACAGCCAGTCTGATCAGGAAGCTGCCACAAGCATAGACCCAAGATGTACCGCAGACAGCAAAAGCCATATGTGAGAAATGTGTCAGTCTGAGAGCCCCAGGGAAAATCTTATCTCAAAGAGGATTCATGCTTGAATCGCTATTGACAATGTGAGGTCAACAAAGGGTGAGAATCCCAGTTATTTGGAATGGAATTATGTAGTTACAGGTACAGGTCTATATCTAGTGAAGAATCAAAAATAATAACACATGTGCATGCATGTGAGCACACATATGCTCTCAGAACCAGGAAATGAAAGGCAGGCTGTGATCAGAAATGTATTTTTAGAACTCTTCTTTTTTCTTTTAAAAACTGATTAAATTTGTTCTGCAATGATTACACCCATGTATACAGTACTTTAGATGTCTCTCAAGTGATTATCTAATGTTATAATGAAAGGATTGACCATCCTCCCAAGTCTCAGGGAATACTGTGAAGGAGGAAATGAGAGGACATGGGAACCCAAAGATGGGAAGGAGTGCTATGAAATGCTGTCTTCTGGATGTGATATGTCTCTCCTACTCATGAGTTCACAGGGCCTGTGTACACCTGCCAAAGACCCAAATGATATCAAGCAAATCAAAATCTCAGCATGGATGGGAAAGGATACCTTACCTCTAACTGAACAGCTTTTGAAGTAGATAGATGCTGGGGAGGGAGAACCATTTTCCGTTTGGACTGTGATGACTGATGGTTGCCCATGACCCAGTACATGTCCCTATACCTGTATACGTATGGATAGCACCATTAGCAGTTAGTGGGTAAAAAATAAACAAACAGAAAACAGAAAGAAAAAATGTAGAAAAAGCATAAAGTTGGAATGGGGTATGTTGAAGGGATTTGGGGGAACTGGAAAAATAGGGGATATATTTCATTGCATACATGTATGAAAATATTAAAGAAGTAAAGAAATAGATAAACTATTTCTAAGTGTTTTAAACAAAAGCTTATTAGTAAACAAGAGTTTTCTCTAATGTCCTTTTTGAAGATACTAAAGAATAAGTGAAATCAGTAAGAAGATGCTGTGTGACACATGAGATGGACTCTTCGATGACACAGTTTGGAAATCCCCAGCTAATATTTCTCATTGCTTTTATTGACAGTCTAATATGCACACATCAATGCATACACCAATGCCACAAACAGTGAGCTCAAGTTGTGGGTCACAATCCTTTTCTGAGTCAAATGGTTCTTTCACAGAGGTCATATAAGAGTGTCAGGAAATACAAATATATTATAATTCATTACCAGTAGCAAAACTACAGTTTTGTATTGGCAACAAATATAATTTGGTGGTTGGTGGGGTTACCACAACATGAGGAACTGTATTAAGGGGTCAAAGGGAGGTTGAGAATTTCTGACAGAGAGCATGTTGTTTGGTTAGACTGGTTAGTCAGCAAGCTCAGAGGATCCTCCAGGCCCTGCCTGCAGCTATACACCATTTTTTTTTTTTTTTTACATGGGAACAAAAGTCCAAAATCAGATCCTCATACTTGTGCGGCAGTATTTTGGAATTTTTATTTTGTAGTTTTTCTTTCAAAAACATCTTAGTTACTACTGTGTTTCAGTGTTACTGAGGTTTTGTCAACAAGAACAGTGTAGAAAACTGATCATGATGCTCCAAAGTGCAGGGACAAGACTAGAAAGCTCTCTTCTGGCTTATTGCTATGGTTTATTTTATTGTGATAAAAGTTGTACAACATAAACTTGGCATTTAATGCTTTTGGTTGAACAGTTCATTAAGTTAAGTGAATCCACACTGCTGTGTGGTAGGTCCCTAGAACATTTTCATCCTGCAACTAAAACTCTAGGCCCATTCAATACTATCCTCTCACCTTCCTCCCTCATTCTTGGTGACTGACTTTCTCCTTTTCATTTATTTGCTTTGCCTGCTGTAGACTTGAGCAGTGTTTGTTTCCCTGTGATTGACTTAGCATATATCCTCAGTATTCATTCATGTTTGCAGCCCTTGAGTTCTATGATACAAATAATGCAAAGAGGTGAAGGGCGCTGCATGATCAGGAAGTATCTGATTTGGGTGGATACATGTTTCCTGAGGAAGAACATTTTGGAAAAGAAGATTTAAAAAATGGCATATCATGCCTGGAACAGGATTTACCTGCACCAGGCAATGGGTCCGAGCACAGATCTGTATGCATCAGTGCCACTTGTCACATTCAATATAAATAAGTTCAGGAAAGGGGGTAATTTTCTTCTGGGCTTTGTTAACCATGTGAACACCTAGAATTTTGTCTGAAGAAGCTGGTGGTAGAGGATTTGAAGACTTTCTGTGGAAATGAGACATAATATGTGCTCAAGAGGTAATTTTGACTTTGAGCAGAGAATGAACAAAGGGTTGAAAAGTACAGGCTTAAAAAAGTAAGTGCAGGTGTTTGGCTGGAACAGTAACAGGAGACAGCTGATGTCGGCATGGACGAGGCCAGCCTTCAACTTTGGGTCTATAGATCTTAGAAAGTGGCAGGCTGTCCAAACACTGTACAGAAAAATCAATGAAGGGAGAGGGCAGGAGCATGTGTGATTTATTGGGCATACCAGTCATTCACTAAATGGCTTCATGACTCCCTGAGTTAGGCTTTTGGATATTCTATCCTGAAGGTAATTTTAAAATGGTTATTGCATTTATTTTTAAAGGAAGATAAGAGAAAGGAAGTTTATTTTGAAAAAGACAGCATGATTTCTGTTTTGTCTGTGGGGAAGTTATATTTCCCATCTTAAAAAAATACTGAAAAAAACTTTACAAGAAATTTATTTAATTGAAGCTATTGTTACACACTGTAAATGTGTTTGGTTCCCAGAAATTTATAAATGGGTTCAGACTGTTGTTCAGGCACCAAGAAATAAACCTCCAAGCTATTTACTACTTCCATGATATATAAAGTTTGCAGTTTTGATTTTGTGTGATTATGTTCAGCAATGGTGACCTTTACAGGCAACAATATTGAAGTGTAATGAGGAGATGTTTGATCACTGGTACACAATGAAGAGTTGGGGCCACTTCCTCATTTCTTCCTGGAATTCGTGAAATTCAACTGACAGGCTTTAACCTTTAGACTGCTGAAGTTATAAAATGTATAGGGATTTAGGCTGTTTATACAACACGTTAGATATATGAAATTTTTAGACACCGTAGCTTCTTTTATCATCTGGTAAAATGATTTTGTATATTTAATAATATCAGTCATTGGTAACCATGCCAGGCTGCACTCGGCTGGATCATGGAGTATATGAAGTCTACTTTGATGAAACAAGGAGTGGGCCATGGAGTCAAACAAACAGAAAGCGAGCGGCATCTCCCAACCAGGCATTTTCAAAATAGAGGACTGAGGCCTTTCTGTTTGGTTTCTTTCCTACTCATGGTAGCTTAGAAGCTAGGAAAAGATAACTTGTTTTTCTGTGTGCTAGAAATTTCATTCAAATTCAATAATGTCTTCAATAAAGAAAGATGATGATTAGGTATTATGAATTAGAGGCTGTAACAGCCGGGTTTAATCTCCTAGGTGTAATGCTTTATGAGCAGAGTGAAAAGGAGGAAAGAAAAGCAATGGGAACTGGAGCTCTAGACCTGTGGCCCCTACAGGACACTACAAGAAATAACCCCAAATAAATTGGTCCCAATTCTTGTTTAAGAATCATTGTACTAAAACCATCATTTCTTGGATAAAGCTATGAAGACTAATTGACAATGAAATCAACCTCTCTCACGTGGCTACAGAAATTTGTTTTTCTTTTTAGGGATTTAATGTGCACAGGCCTGGATGAGCAATTTCTAAATAAACTCTGATGAGAAGCACGTGCGTTAGCAGCTGGAACCTAATCTATAGGAGAAAAAGGACTTACCATGGAGGTAAAAAAGAAACTAAATGACTAAGCAGTAAAGTGCAGAACTGTTTTCCTGTCTTTCTTTGCCATAAGAATGCACCAAGGGGGCTGGAGAGATGGCTCAGCGGTTAAGAGCGCCGGCTGCTCTTCCAGAGGACCCGGGTTCGATTCCCAGCACCCACATGGCAGCTAACAACTGTCTGTAGTTCCAGTTCCAGGCAAACACCAAGGCAAATAAATAAAGTTTTAAAAAAAAAAAAAAAAGAATGCACCAAAATCAGACATCTAAGCCCTTTCCTAGATAGAAACACTATGAAGAAGAACAGGAAAGAAAACCCCACATTTTAATGCTTAGTTAAATTGAAGACCAGATCTGAGTCTGCCAGTATGGTCCTTGGCATTTGCATCTATTTCTTTTGAAAGCAATTTTGGTATTTTTGTGTGTGTGTGTGTGTGTTCAGAAGCAAGTCACTAAAGATATGCTTATTGAATGGGGGTAAAGAAATAATCAAAGTTTGTGATCACCAATGAACAGGCACAGAACTAAATAATGACATACCAGGGAACTGGCATTTTGTAATGACATTGAAAAAAGAAGGCCATGTGACCAAAGTTGCATACTTCTTAAAAGATGGTCAGGTGGTTTAATATACAAGAAAGATGGAAGCAGGCAGTTGCTTTGAGGTTTCATTCTATTAGAAGGCGATGCCAAAGATTTAAACTCAAGGGAGCTAACTTCAAGGGCTAGAAGGAAGATTGGTGAGATGGGGAATTATGGAGGGTGTTTGCTCTGTCCTTTTAGATTTAAGCCATTTTAAAGTGTGTGTGTGTGTGTGTGTGTGTAACAGTTTTATACTTGAAGAAAAAAGAACACACCCTCTAAACTCTGTTTCCACAAATTTAAACACCTAAGAATGATCAACTAACTTCTGAGCTCCAGCTGCAAGTGTCTTTGAAATAGCTATTGCTGTTTCTTCTATGGACCCGAGGGATCAGCCAGCCAGAGGCAGCCTCCCAACTCACCTTGCTCAGCTCTCCTAGGGTTCTCAGTAGAAATAACCCTTTTTTGTTTTTAGACATTAATGTTGTAGACTCTCTATGACTAGCAAACATTTTGTATCCTGACAACTACAACTGAATTGAACCTGAAATTACTATTATCTTCTGTTTCTGATAAAGATAAAAATGTCTGATTGTGACAACCTCAGTCTTACTGTAGCTCCTCCAACCCAAACCAGGTTTCATTCCATATCAGGTGACCGGGGCCTGGTACGAACGCATGGGTGCTTACAATGAGTGTCTAGGTCCCTCCTAAAAGCCTGATGAGCTGAGTTCTATTCCTAAGACTCTGGAGAGAATTAACTCCTTCAAAATTTTATCTGCTCTCTCTTTTGTCCTCTTTATCCTCCTCCATCCTCTCCCCCAACCCTACCCCCCCATCCCCTTCAGAGAGCCGAGGGCTAATGTGCCCACTATCTTTTTTTATGTTTTTTTTTTTTTATTATGAACAAAGAAGTCACACTTTCTATCCTTGTATATCCTTATTCAAGGTCTCTTCCCCCTCCCACCACATCAGGTCATTCTCTCTTCTCCACAACTCCCCATCCCCTCCCTGGGCAGGCAGCAGGCAGTCCCATGGTCCCACTGTCCCAATGTTCCAATATTGCTTAGTTCAGTCTCCACTCCTGGGAGATTCAGTTTTCTCCCCCCAACCTAAAGATTGAGTCAGGTGTTCCTCTAGGGGGAGTGGGATCCAGGGAGTCTGACCAGGGTGTTTCTGGTCCCACACTGTTCAGTGGTTGTGGTTTGCAGCTTGGAATGCTTTGCTTTTTTCTTGTTTGTTTGTTTGTTTAGAGTCCACTAATGAGTGAGTACATCCCCTGCTTATCTTTCTGAGTTTGTGATACCTCGCTTAGGAGGGTATTCTCCAAATCCGTCCATTTGCCTGCAAATTTTAGGATATCATTTTTTCTTACTGCTGAGTAGTATTCCATTGTGTAGATGTACCACAGTTTGTTAATCCATTCTTCAGTTGAGGGACATCTAGGTTGTTTCCATGTTCTTGCTATTACAAATAACGTTGCTATTAATATAGTTGAGCTAATGCCTTTGGAGTGTGACTGTGCAGTGCCCACTATCTTAAACTACGCCAGTAATTCAGGCCTTCAGGCTAAGCTTAAGTTGGGTTTCCATTTACTATGAGTTAAGCTTTTTCCCAGGCAACAGGTGACTCTTTTCTGGTTAGAATCCCAGAGAACAGGTGGCTTCCTTCCAGTTAGGCAACTGATAGATAAATTTCTATAGTAACACATCCTGTTTTAGCAGAACACCTTTTGACTGTGGAATTTCCCCACCCTGTGTGTCTACATGCACTTTTCCTGCCTTGAGTCCCTAGTTAACTGCTGGCCGAATAATAAAGTTTCAGAGCTTGATCAGAAATTTTGTCTTGTTCTTGTCCTTGTGTTTCTTCCCATTTGTTTTGCCCTTTTTCTTCAGGTCCACATTGAAGACCCTGCTGTCTGGGGCACCCTGCCACACACAACATCCCAGGATCTCTGCAAGATTCTAGAAGGTGTCCTTGTGCTTTGAATCTTCAATGACATCATAACAAAATTTTCTCTAAATAAGAGGCAGGTAGAAAAGGCTCTGTTTTTTTAAAATGTGTGTTTCATTATGCACATCCCCCCAAACCAGAAAGATGGCTAAATAAAAGCAACCAAAATTTAAAATACCTAAAACAATAAACTTGAAGATTACAGGAGGAAATTCAGCAAAAAATATTATTTTTCCCCTAAAGACCAAAACATCATGAAATTATAGCCCTAGTCTGTAGTAATCTCAGAAAGAGATGGAGAAATGTAAAAGTTACCTAGACCATGGCTGGGCACGAGGATAGAGCAGAGCCCAGGCCTTCGGTGTGGTTTGCCTGTGTCGCAAGGCCTGAGAAGACACACTACTGAGAATTTGAGGGACAATGATACTCTTTACATTTTTATATAAATGGGACGCAATCTAGAACAAGTCTTGTTATTACTATGTGAACAATCAGGGTAGCTTATTTATTTATCTGAATTTTAAACAATTTCAGTGGGCAGTAATTGTACATATTTATGGGACTTTGAACAGAACAGGTATACAGTGTGTAATGAGCAGATCAAGTACTCGGCTGAGCCAGTCACCTTACTTACTACCAATTCACTCTGCAGGGAGCATTCAAAATCTTCTGTATTAATTCTCTTCAAAGATAAAATTAATTGACAGATAAGCTGGCGATAGCCTCATTTTTTGTCTATTAAGTGAGAATGTCACACTAAAGACTTTGAAGGTCTTTCTAGGTTTGAAATCCAAAGTTTCTCAGTGAAGTCAATCTCAGAGCAGATATTTTCCCTACATTTTCTGTTTTCTGGTATCTTCTGTTGTATTGAGGAAAATTTGGGGGTAACAGCTGCCCAAAGAACAGCTTCCATGTTCAGTGTGAAGGCAATTGTCAAAGAGAGAAGGAAGCTAAAAGGCAGATCGCTTCTCTGAGTCCTTCTGAGCATCAGTCCATCTTCTTTTAGAAATAGTTTCTATGTTCTGTTTTACATAAAATACATTCTTGGCTGTGTTAAAAGATTTCCTCTGCTTTCTTAAGGATTTAATGTTTTCCTTTTGCCTTTTAAAGAAGAAACTTCTGAACTCTGTCCTTGGGTTGGCTCACTTGAGCAGCTGATTGAGGAACTTCGTATTCTGTCAGAGCATAATTTGAGGTTTTAACTGTTGGTCTGCAAATAGCCTCTGCCCATCGATGACCTCCCTCATCACCAAGCCCTTAAAGTGAACAGTGTTCTTAACCTCCACAACCTCAGATTTCTGTACATCTAAACAGGTAAATCCTGCTCACTGTAATTCTGAAATGGACTTGCCATACCTTTCCCACCTGTTATTAGGTCAGACAACCTCTCAAAGATGCCTTTAATTTTTATTAATTAAAAACAGAAATCAAAATAAGGCCTCATTATATAATCCAGGTTGTCTTTGGATGCACTACATGGCCCAGGAAATCTTTAAACTTGTGGCAACCCTTTTGTATCATTTTCCTCATTGCTGGGATAATAGGCATGAGTTATCATGCCTGGATGCTTAGAGGTTCTTGGAGAAAAAAGGACAAATCCCCTGTCTCTGATTAGCTTTATAGGGAGCCTGGAAAAGAACCTGACCCAGATTGCTTTGGCCAAGTGAGTTTCCTTCTTACAAGTGGTGACTGAGGTCTGACCTCTGCCCCTCCAATATGCAAATCAACTTCATCCCTCAGCATGACTCTGAGGCAAAATTCACTTCTGAATTTACTGTCCAAGGCCACCTTGTGTGTCTCCTCAACCCAGTCTGTGCTTCAGAAACACAGTATTGCATATAATAGCCCATGTCATTCCCTAAACAAAACCAATGTCCTTGCTCATCTGCTTGCTACACCATGGCCATCTTAAGTTGCTCACCTAAGCAGGTCAAATCACATTTTTTCCAGATGCTCAGTTTAAAATTTCTATTAAAGATCAGGATCTCACTGTATACTCTATACTGGCCTTGAACTCCAAATCTTTCTGCTGTAACCTCCAAAATTCTTGGATCACAAGTATGTGACATCATGCCCAGTTTTGACAGCTCTTCACATTTCTTTCCTACCAAGAGCACTCTGGAAATTATATCTAGAAAATACATGGAAACTGCAGAAAAACTAAAATCTTTAAAATAAAATTCTTCTAATGTATGTGTTTGTGTACTCCCAGTATTTTTCATATTTAGTTACTTAAATTGTACGATGTATATTCTCATTTTTAGTCTATATTTGTTATTTTCTATATGTTTCTGGAATATTTTAAATCAAAATACATTTTTAATATTGTATCTTATAGTTTGAATTTTAAAAGCCTAATAAACTCACATTTAGAATATTTTTCCCAACTCAATTTTTTTGTGCCCGATCTATTTTAAAATTCTATTTTTTCAATATTGGAAATCATTTACCAAGGCATACCAAATATGTCTTGGGATATGGCCGAATGTTTTTAAAAATCCTTTTAAAGTTTTTTAAATTAATGTTTTAAAAACATCTATATAATTACTTGTACACTGGGAATTGGTCAAAGGATGTGACTTAATTCTAGAGAAGGGATACAGGAGTGTCCAATTATGGTTTTAAAAATTTCAGACCTAGAAGATGACTTCTGCCATCTGAACCCAGACCCTGAGACAATTATGCCTGAATCTGTGGTTCTGGATTGTTTTTACAGGTTGTCTATTTCTTGTTTTGTCTCGGTTAGTGCCTTCTTTCTTTGCTACTATTTCTGTTTTTAATTCCAGGTAAATTTATTTCACCTGTATGTTTCTTTTTCTTTTTTAAAAGGCTTTGTTCATCTCTTCTAATTTTCTGTTTGTATTTTCTTCTATTTCTTTAAGGGAGTTTTTATATCCTCTTTTAAGGCTTCATAAAGTTTCATAAAACTGTTTTTAAGGTTATTTCCTTCTGTTCCCTCTTCGTTGTTATGTTCAGGTCTTGAAGCTATAGAACTACTTGCTTCTTCTGGTGGGTCCTTGTTGATCTTTGTATTGTTGTATGTATTCTTACACTGCTGTGTGTCCATTGTTTCCTCAATTCACTCATAGTTCTTGCTTGGGTCCTAGTGACTTGTTGGTCTGAGGGCTCTTTATCAGCTATGTGTTCAGAGGGTCGGCTCTTCTTGTGAGGTCACAGTGTTATGATGCCAGTCATCACCTCTTGACCTCTCACCTCTCAGCTGTGCGCCTAGAGACTTGGCTGTTCCCTAAAGCCAAGTGGCCATCTCAGGGCCCTGGTTCAGGTGGTGGATGTTACCTTCTGACCTAAAGCTGTGCCTTTAGGAACTCCTCTGCTTTCCTGTTGTTATTATGCTAGCCATGGTCTGTGCAGACTGTGTTCCCTGCCAAAGAAGATGGGTCTCTCACCTCTGAGGTGTATGCCCAGGACCAAGAGACTCAGCTGTTCCCCTGCTGCTAATTTACCAGCTATGTTCTGGGCTGGCTGTGCTCCACACTGAAGTGAAGTGAGCTGCAAAGGAAAAATGTCAAATCACCTATAAAGGCATATCCATCAGAATAACACCTGACTATTCAATGGAAACAATGAAAGCAAGAAGGTCTTGGTCAGACATTATACAGACACTAAAAGTACATGGATGTCAGCCTAGACACTGTACCCAGCAAAACTATCAATTGACATAGATGGAGTAAACAAGATATTTCACAACATAACCAGATTTAAACAATACCTAACCACAAAACCTGCCCTGCAAAAATCCCTAGAGGGAAAACTCCAATCTAAGGAAATCAGAAACACCCATGTAACCACAGACAATTGATAACCACACAGAAGAACCCCTCTCAAAAAGAAAATACAAGCTACTACTAAAATTAATGGGAAATAGTTATTATTGGTCATTACTACCTCTTAATATCAATGGACTCAATTCACCTATAAAAAGACACACCCTAACACAATGTATACAAAACCAGAAACCATCCTTCTGCTGCATACATGAAACACACCTCAACTTTAGTGACAGACATAGGCTCAGATTAAAGGATTGGGAAAAAACTTTCCAATCAAATTGTCCTAAGAAAGAAGCTAGTGTAGCCATTCTAGTATCTAACAAAATAGAATTTAAACTAAAATCAATAAAAAGAGACCAGGAAAGTCACTACTTATTCATCTCAGGAAAAATTCACCAAGACAAAATCTCAATCCTGAATATCTATGCCCCTAACACAAGGACACCTACATAGGTAAAAGAAACACTTCTAAAGCTTAAACACCATATCAAACCTGACACACTAATAATAGGAGACTTTAATATCCCACTTTCACACTTGGATAGGTCAGTCAGAACGAAATTCAACAAGAAATAAGGGATCTATCAGAAGTTATGACCCAAATGGACTTAGTTGATATATACAAAACCCTTCACCCAAACAAAAAGGAATATATATATATTTCTCAGCACCCCATGGAACTTTTCTCTAAAATTGACCATATACTAGGTCATAAAGCAAATATCAACAGGTACAAAAAATGGTTATAACTCCTTGTACCCTTGCATGGTCTAAAGTTAGAGTTCAAGAACATCAAGAATCACAGAAAGCCTACCAACTCATAGAAACTAAACATCATCCAACTGAACCACCTCTGGGTCAAGGAAGAAATTAAGAAAGAAATCAAAGACTTCCTAGAATGTAATGAAAATGAATCCATGATATACCGAAACTTATGGGATACAATGAAAGCAGTCTTAAGGGGAAAATTCATAGCACTAGATGCCTACATGAAAAGACTAAAGAAATCCCACACTAAAGAACTAACAGCACAGCTGAAAGCCTTAGAACAATTAGAAGCAAACTCACCTAGAGGGAATAGATGGCAGGAAATAATCAAACTTAGAGCTGAAATCAATACAACTGAAACAAAAAGAACAATACAAAGACTCAATGAATCAAAGAGTTGGTTCTTCGAGAAAGTCAACAAAATAGATAAACCCTTATCCAAACTAACCAAAAAGCACAGAGAGAGAGTATCCAAATCAACAAAATCAGAAATGAAAAGGGGGACATAACAATAGACCCCCAGGAAATCCAGAGACTTATCAGGTCATACTTTGAAAATCTATACTTTACAAAAATGGGTAACCTAGAAGAAATGGACAGCTTTCTGGACAGGTACCATTTACCAAAATTAAATCTAGATCAGATTAAATACCTTAACAGTCGATAACCCCAAAGGAAATTGAAGCTGTCATTAAAAGTCTCCCAAATTCAAAAAGCCCAGGCACAGATGGTTTCAGCACAGAGTTCTACCAGACCTTCAAAGAGCTAATACTAATATTCCTTAAATGTTTAATACAGTAGAAACTGAAGGAATATTGCCGAACTCTTTTTATGAGGTGACAATAACCCTTATACACAAACCACTCAAAGATGCAACAAAAAAAGAGAATTACAGATCAATTTCCCTCATGAACATTGATGCAAATATTCTCAACACAATTCTGGCAAACTGAATACAACAACATATAAAAAAAGTTATTCACCATGATCAAGTAGGCTTCATCTCAGAAATTTAGGGATGGTTCGACATATGGAAAACTGTAAATGTCATCCATCATATAAACAAATTGAAGAAAAAAAAACCACATGATCATTTCCTTAGATGCTGAAAAAGCCAATCCAACACATCTTTATGATATCAAGAGTACAGGAAAAACACCTAAATATAATAAAGATTATTTACAAAAGGCCAGTGGCCAACATCAAACTAAATGGAGAAAAACTCAAAGCAATCCCACTAAAATCAGGAACTAGAAAAGGGTATCCCCTCTCCTTTTATCTATTCAACATAGTTCTTGAAGTTTTAGCTAAAGCAATAAGAGAATGAAAGGAGATTAAAGGAATACAAATTGGAAAAGAAGAAGTGAACTATCTCTATTTGCAGATGACATGATTATATATACATAAGTGATCCACAAAATTCTACCAGGGAACTTCTACAGCTGATAAACACCTTCAGCAATGTAGCAGGATACAATATTAACTCAAAGAAATCAGTAGCCCTCTTATACACTAAAGATTAAAGGGCTGAAAAAGAAATAAGGGAAACATCACCTTTTATAATAGCTGCAAATAGCATTAAATACCTTGGTGTAACTGTACTCAAAGAAGTAACAAATCTATTTGACAAAAATTTTAAATCTCTGAAGAAAGAAATTGAAGAGGATATCAGAAAATGGAAAGATCTCTCATGTTCCTGGATAGGTAGGATCAACATAGCGAAAATAGCAATCTTACCAAAAGCAACAGATTCAGTACAATTCCCATCAATATCCCAACACAATTTTTACTGATCTTGAAAGAACAATACTCAATTTCATTTGGAATAACAGGAAAGCCAGGATTGCCAAAACAATTTTGCTCAACAAAAGAACCTCAGGAGGCATCACCATCCTAGACTTCAAATTATACTATAGAGCTACAGTAATAAAAACAGCCTGGTACTGGCATAAAAACAGACTTGTGGATCACTGGAATCGAATTGAAGACCCAGACATTAACCCACACACCTATGAACACTTGATTTTTGACAAAGAGGCCAAAAATATTCAATGGAAGAAATATAGTATCTTCAACAACTGATGTTGGCATAATTGGATGATAGTATATAGAAAAATAAAAATAGATCCAAACCTCTCACCTTGCACAAAACTTAAATCCAAGTGGATCAAAGACCTCAACATAAACCCAGCTACACTGAACTTGATAGAAACGAAAGTGGGAAATACCTTACAACACATTGGCACTGGTGACCACTTTTTAAATATAATGCCAGTAGTGTAGACACTAAGAACAACAATCAATAAGTGGGATCTCCTGAAACTGAGAAGCTTCTGTAAGGCCAAGGACACAGTCAATAAAACAAAATGACAGCTTCAGAATGGGAAAAGATTTTTACCAACTCTACATGTGACAGAGGATTGTCCTCTAAAATATATAGCGAACTCAAGAAACTAGAGCTCAAAAGCCTTAAAAACCTAATTAAAAGTGGGATTCAGAACTAAAAAGGGAATTCTCAGCAGAAGAATTAAAAATGGCTTAAAGGCACATGAAAAAGTGCTCAACATCTTTAGCCATCAGAGAAATGCAAATCAAAACAACGTTGAGATACCATCTTACACCTGTCAGAATGGCTAAGATTAAAAACACAGATGACAGCCTATACTGGAGAGGATGCGGAGCAGGGGGAACACTCCTCCATTGTTGGTGGGAGTATAAACTTGTTCAGCCACTCTGGAATGCAGAAAACTGGGAGTCAATCTCGTCAAGGATCCAGCAATACCACTCTTAGCCATATACCCTAAAGGTGCACATTCCCACCCCTAAAGCATTAGCTCAACTATGTTCATAGCAGCATTATTTGTAATAGCAAGAACCTGGAAATAACCTAGACGCCTCTCAACTGAGGAATGGATTAACCACCTTGAAGCCCATTACCTCCAGAGGAACACCTGACCCTGTCTTTATGCTGGGATGAGGAAAATGATTTTGCCAGGAGTGAATGCTGAACTAAGCCACGTTGAGACCTTGGGACCTCCTGCTCTTTTTGGGGAGGAGATAAGGTAATGCAGGGAAGAGAGAACAGGGAAGGGAGCTTGAACAAGAGGATACATAGATAAAAATAAAAAATGAGGCTTTATTCATAATTTAAAAAAGAAAAAAGATATTTCAAGGTGATAAAACATGCTGTGGCTATAAAGTGAACATTAGTTTAGAACTGATTTTTTCTTTGGTTGATAGTGGTAACACAGATTTGAGACTGGTATAGAGGCACACTTTGATTTTTTTCAGCCTTATTTCTTTGCTTCATGATTTTCTACCTTATCTCTTTGATAATATTTTGATATAATGTAATCTATTTCTGATGCCTTTTTGTAGGATTACTAGGTAGATTTCAGTCAAAGTTATCATTTAAAAGAAGTTTCACTTAAATATTAATATGTAAGAAAAATAGAAGTTATTTTCTGTGTTAAAAGAAACATTTTATGTGTTAAAAGAAAATTTCAGAATTTAGGTAAGTGGTTAAAGAAAGCTATCCTACCCTGTGGAATGCTCCTCTCTTTAGCATGAACGCTTTGCTTATAACACAAACTTATTCTCTATAACTTTCCCTGTTCAGAATTTCTATAGCATGATAATGACACAAGGGAAGGTAAAGATTTAAAGTCTCCAGGTAAATGATAGAAACTTCTATAATAATTGGGACACGAATCTTCTTTGCTATTTAAATGTATAGCCTTCTTCTCTGTGCTGAACCCTTTTAATCAACATATTGTACAGTAGTTACATAATAACCAGGACCAAAACTGAGACCTTATTCTTTTTAAGTTTTGAGATCAGCCAACTTTAACTATATTGCTTATGGTTTTTCTTCTTTGTACTAGTACATTAGAAGAAAGAAGTTATCTTTGTGTGAGAAGACTGTTAAATATTGTAGTGTGGCCCTTAACATTGCATATTCTGTGTGTGTGTGTGTATAACTTCAATATTTTTCATATGTAGTTATATGTAGAAATTATCTGATGTAGATTCTAATTTTTAGTATATTTTAGTGAAGAATGAAAATATATAAATGTTTTATATATATATTTAAAACAACTGAAACTCTAACTACTATGATTAAACATCCCACTGTATTTGATATGTATTATTTTAGCAAAGTAGAGATCATATAAATATTCAAAATATTACAACATCTTTATTTTAGTTAACAGAAATGTAATTGGTACAGTTTTGAGAAATGTATATGTAGGTGAATGGATTTTGCTCAGATTCTTAAAATTTTGTTTTTGCTCAGATGTATTTTTAAAAGCAACAAAATAGGATGAAAGGAAATACATGGAAATCAAGAGAACTCAATTTCAAACTATTTAATAGAATAAATAGTGTGATTTTCCATACCTTCTATCTGATACTGATTTAAAAGATTTGGACAAAAATGCTTACCAAACTTTTAAGTTTGCCATTATAGTTAATTATTCTAAATTATTCAACAAATTCTTATTATTTATCCATTAAGCACTAGGTACTATACTAATTCTGTAACTATATACCAGAACTAGATATGTTGAAGTTCCATTGTTATATAGTATATAATCAAAAGCTAGAAACAGACATTTCTGTGAAAGGAAACAGCTATAATATAATTTGTTCTTCCAATACAGACAGAAAACTATTATATAGATGATTTTGGTTGAAACACAAATTTATAACTTTATTATCTTTTCTACAAATTCTTATAAACAATGTGAGAAGAGGCTAATATAATCTGTTTCTGAACTTTCTATCATACATATCAATACTTACATATATTAAACCATTGAGAATTTATATTACCTTTTCTTGTTAAGAAGACAGCTCTCACTGCCATTGTAGCCATCTACAAATTCATCTAAAGCTTTTAATACCTTTCAAATTTGAGGAAAGATGGCATTTAAAGGTAAGATGTCCTTCATTGCAAAGTAAGAAAAAAATTAGAAAGAAAATATAGTCACTTCTTGCTTAATTAGAGAGAAAATACATCAAATATAGCTTTAGTGGCCAAGGATTATGGACTTGTTTTTCTTGGATGACTGTTGTTACTATGCGAAAAACATCTTGCTTTAAGTTAAAAGAGCAGTAAGCAATTTGCCTAAGTACAAGCAGTGAAAAGCTCATTAATTTATAAATAGTTTTGATCCTGTAAAGGCATATGCATCCTTCTTCTTTATGTTGAACTTGGAGTCTCTGAAGTGATGATGTTAAGAGGTGGTGGGGCCTTTTGCAGATGATTATGCCCATAAGGTAAAGTACTTGAGGCTAGAATTAGCCTTTTCCAGAGCTGTGTGCACATAAAGTGAAAAGACAACTAGAGTAAGGACTCTTACTAGATAGTGTCTGCCAGACCTTTGGTATTGAACTTCCCACACTTCTGAACTGTGAGACATATGCTCACAGGGTTGTTTTTTTAAGACACCCAGTTACAGCATTTTATTATAGCTGACCACATGGAGAAAGACAGAAACATTAATTTTCTATGCCAATTTTATTTTTATTTTTCTATGTATGTGTGTGTCCATGACTTCATGGGTATGTGGATGCATCCATGTCTATGTGGAGGCTGAAGGTCAGCCTCAGGCCTCATCCCTTTTGTTTTTCGAGACAGGATCTCTCCATGGCCAGGAACATGCCACATAGGCTAGGCTGGCTGGCCAGTGAGCCCCAGGCATCTACCTATCTCTTCCCCTTCAGTGCTGGGGTTATAGATGTATTCCACTGTATTACTTATGTGTGTGTGTTGGGGGATTCAACTAGGTTCTTATGTGTATGTGATAAGTATTTTATGATCTGTGATATCTACTTTGCCTATATCATTTCATTTTTAGATTCATAAACATGCTAACATTTTTTTCTACAAATACCATTTTCTAGTTCTTGAGTGTTAAGAATTCCATCTGACTCTCAGTAGAACCTTTATAACAATCTGGGACAAAAACCCAAACAGACCCATATAATTCAACATTGACTTCTTTGCTTCTGGTTCATCCCTACTTAGGATGGTACCTTAAACTATTCCATAAGCCAAGACTTTCCATAAGGAAAAATAGAAATTGTACAAGAAGTTTTAGCTGTCAACTTCTGCTTAAGAGACCTCTAATAAAACCAGCACGTTAAGACTGTGAATATCTGAAAAAAATTACTGGCCTGAAGTTGCAAACAAAGTATTAATCAAGGCAGCCCCACGGTGTCTTAATAAGCTCCAAGACAGACACTCCTTGGCAATCAAGGGTCCTCTGATGATCAGCTAATCAAACAGTACTAATTCCATCTCACCATTACTTTGGTTAAGTTTAGCAGACTATTCCCCCATAACTGAGACTCAACTGTGCCTGGAAGGAGCATGGAAAACCGTGTGGTCCTAACTTTAAATAATGCCATCAACTAGCAGGAAACAAATAAGTTGAACAAATTTGGTAGAGCAGAGAAGCCTTACAATGTCATTGGTCCAAGAATATATTAAAATGACAAGGGTGAAGGAGTCTAGCTCACTGAAGCCTGAAGTCAGACTTGCCTTCGATAGGAAGATGTGGGTATTAATTTGGTTAATTTCTAATGATCATCCGTAATAACTTACAAAAGAGTTTGAAGAATGAAACAATGTAAAAAGAAATTTAGTTCCAAAAATAAGCCTTTCTAAGACAGAAAATGTCTTAAAAACCTGCAGTATTTAGAGGCTTAATTAGTATACTGGGTCATTATGACATCTAGCCTCGTTTCATTACCCTCCAAATGTATTATTAGTTGGCAGTTAAATACTGTCTGCTGGGACCTAAGAGTTTTTCCTCTTGTCTTTCTGGTCAGACTTATTGCCTAGGCCGACAGCTTACCTGTAGTGAGGAAGAAACGGAGCACCAATTAGAAAGCTTTCAGCTCGGCACCCATGGAAAAGCCAAAAGCTGATAAAGGTCAGCGTGAAATTTGAATGACAGGGCTAAAGTCTTTTACTCATAATTTTGTGTTTGCAATAGAATTCAGAGCAATTCACAGCCTTAAAGGCCTTAAGTGAGAACAGCAATTAATTGTAATGAATAATCTGACAAATCTGGTTGACATATGGCTGCTAATGCCCTCCTTTCTAGTGGGAGCAGTGGAGGGATTAGATTAACTCAAATGAAATCTGGGGCCGCCATGCCATCTGCATGTTCAGTAGGAAGCGGTACACGTTAAATGGTGAGTGGGTAGATATCTGTCTTGTACTCATCTCTCTCTGAGCCCTTGGCAGATCTGGGAATAGCAGGTTTATTACTGCACCAGCTGCCTGTCAATAGAGTAATACCGAAAGGCACAGAGTACAACCCAGAAAGCTAATATACCACGAAGCTGTTAAAAATTAACTAGATACAATTAACATGAATCTCTAAATTTCTCTGTTTATACAATGCATATTTATATTTTGATTTTTGGTTTGCCCTGCTGAATATTCACCAATTAAACAATATCATTTCCATCTGCACTATTTATATGTTCTACTTGGAAGTACAAATGGCAGGTGAGACCGAATTTCATATATTCTTGTGAGCAAATAAAGCTAACTTCCACTTTCCAATTATTTTGAGGGACTTATATAGAATGATTAAATGAAATGCACAGATAATCCCTAAACTCATTTAAAAAGCCCCCTCCCTCAAATCCTTTCTTATCTCCCCCCCTTTATTTAGCCCCAAAGTTAACAAGCAAGTTGGAGTGAATTATGCTTGCCAGTCCTTGCCTTTGCCTCTCTGATGAGAGGAGGGGAGAGCATACAGGAGCCACATTCAAATGGTACCAGTTTCTGATGGATGGGGAAATCAGGCTCAGATGAGCCTTCCTCTGCCAGAGTTTAATGCATTCCATTATGAGCCATTCCTTCCTGATCTTGCTGCTTCATTGAGTGGGGTTTACTTTTTATTTTACTCGAATACCTTGTATTACACTCTGAGGCTGAACTGTTATTTGAACAAACAGCTGATATAGACCTTCCCTTTGGGGGGGAGGTGAACTAAATCCCCGCCTGACTTGCTCACATCCACTTAGACCCCAGTTGCCACTTTCAGTTATTAGTCACTAGAGAATATAGATCTTGAAACCTCATTTTCTTTATAAGCTTTCGATTGAACAAGTTAAATCCATACAAACCTCATGTGCTTGAAAGGAAAACACATGAAAATTCTCTTCCTGAGCCTCTTGTCACTCACAGTTTCTTAGAAACACAGTGCTGTTGCTAGCTTTGCTCTTTCTCATTCCCTTTCTCATTCCGCCACAACTGCTACCCTCCCTGTACAACAGGGGCCAACTGAAACTCAAGCACATCAGCTGCTTCCCCTTGGGATCTCCGATACCACTCCCGAGTTCACCCAGCAGTGCCCAAAGGAAGGCTTTTCAGTATGAGTAAGCCAAGAATTGCGTTTTTGCAACAAGTACAGAGAAAAGGCACGGCACTGGGAAGAGATGGCATTCACTCTGCACAGCCTGTGTGGCCTAGCTTTCAGTTTTCTCAGTTTAAACTAGAGGCAGAAGAATGATAGTGAAAAGCAATCCTGGCTCCATTTCAGAGAAACTGGATCTGAAGATGCTTACTGCTCTCTAACCCTGGTTTAAGGGTAGATACATTCCACTCATCTTCAGTACCAACAGGACGGCACTGGATAGCCTACAACTAGTATGGGGTTGCCGTTTCTTCTTTCTCTAGGCAGTCCAGTTATTTTTAATTTAATGTTTCACAAGCACATATACTACAATATCCTTGGTTATTAATAACTTACTTGTATATTTGTATTTCTTATTTGTGCTTAGAAGTCTTCTGCAGGGAAGGTTTTCAATTGCTCCACAAAGAAGGGATGGGGTCTGTGGGAGCCAGTAGATTTACAGTCTTCACTGCTATTAAGCAATGCTTCCAAAGCATCCATCACTGAAAAAGTCACCTTTATCCTGTGTTGAATCCCTCATTTATTTTCTGACCACATGGGCAATAAAGGCACTGGTACCCATAATGGTTGAACTGAAGTGTGTATTTGTTTGTACAATTTTGTAGACAATCACACTGTTCTTATAAATTAAAAATTAGAATATTGTATGTTGCAATGCAAAGTTTCATGAAAAACTTTACCCAGCATTTTGACTTTTGACATTTTTTTTTAAATGAGCAACTGTTGATGATTTCTAATTATGCTTGTTATGACCCAAGTTCTATACTTCGCTGTCATTCATATATATATACATACATATATATATTTGCTGACATATATATCAGAAAAACCCTAAACTCTTTATCATCTCATCACATTTGGATCTGGTGATACACTGGAGATGAAAGGGCATTTCATGGGTACCACTCAGGAGTGATGATTAAGGCATTTACCTTATAACCTTGGATGTGGAATAATTATAATATACCATTCAAATGAGCGAAGGTGGATTTAGATATGCTTACTGGATTTTTAGAGATGTTAATATTTGTGGTATTTTATGAAAAGGCTTCAGTCATTCCAACAGGTAATGACATCCATGGTCTCCTTTGGCACTCAGATTTTTGGACTTTAAACTTTGGGAAAAATCAATCATTCTTAAGATTGTGATCCAGAACTGGTCGCATTAGTGTCATCTGAAAACTTGATAGCAAGCCTTACTTTTGAGTCCTCCATAGACAGATGGGTCTAACCTCTGGGTGGGGCCAGTAAACTGCACTTCAGTTAACTACATGTAGTATTGATGTATGCCCACCTTTGAGTGGCACATTTCTTATTTTTGCAAGAGTTCCTCAATGCACTTCACTGTAGAACAGAACTTGGACAGAATATTCTCCTGTATTAGAAAAAGAAGAAAACTGGAGACAGACCAATAAGCTGGTAAATAATAATATAATAGAAGGACAGATATGACAGACATGATAAGAAACAGAAAGCTGGCCTTCACAGTGATACAGTGCTGTGAAGAACTGTCCTGAAAGCTGCAGATTGTCCACTCCTAGCTTAAAACTCATCACATTAGAAGGTAGCAAACAGCATTGTAAAGTCCTTTGCAGGTCTGGCTTGTTCAGTTGTGTGTGTTTAAATTTCTGCAGGGATTTGTTCACACATTGTTTTTCTTTTCTAAGCAACTGAGAAAAGCTGACTGCCATCACGCATGTATGGTAACTAAAATTATCGCTTCCACACTTCATACATGTGCTTCAGATGTTCAGTGTTGATGACGAATGTCTTTGCCCCTCACTCAGATTTCCATTTTTATGCTGCCCCTTGCTGTGTTTGCCTACTCATCAGAAAGTTCCTTCCTGGAACTAAGTTGTCCCTCTAACTTTCTGCACTGCTTGTAGAAGTCACTCGTTTGTCATTTGTCTCTTCTAAGTGACCTCTACACAATAAAAACAGAGAAAATTCTCAATGATTTTGTTGTTGTTGTTCTGTGAAACAAAATTATTTATCCTAAATGATTTCTGTCCGCCTATCCTCGTCATGGGTCATGTTCCCCTTTCTTTTAGTTACAACTGAATCTCTCTCTCTCTCTCTCTCTCTCTCTCTCTCTCTCGTGTGTGTGTGTGTGTGTGTGTGTGTGTGTGTGTGTGTGTGTGTGTGTACAGGTATATGCACATTTGTGCAGGTGCCCAAGGAGGCATGAAGGGGGCATTGGAACCCCGAGAGCAGGAGTTAGTGGCAATTGTGAGCTATTCTCCTAAATACTGCGTATAGAATTTGGGTCATGTGCTCTCAAAGCGTAGAGCTGTTTCTCTAGCTCCTTTGCCTCCACACAAACCCTTTAACAGCTCTATATTTTATGCAGGTTTTTTTTTTCCAGTTCATTTTCAGTAGTTTGGGCTATAGAGGCATCCCTTACAGTTTTACACATTTTGGACAATCTCTCAAAGTTTTAAAGTAATAGTTCTCTCAGTTCTGGTCCTTTGCTGACTTAATAGGCTCACCTATAGAAAGTCAGTTGATAAAGAGGTTGAAGCACAGGGCTCTACTAGAAGATGCAGAATGAGGATCACATTTTTGAGGAGACTTTTTGAGAAGGTGATGCAGTTTAATCAATTCATGCACATTATACAATCAGGTTTGTCATACAAAATCACCAGAGACAATTCAGACTGTCACCTATTATCCTTATTATATTATATGGCTCTTCTGAGGGGCAATACAGGCTGTAAGTCTGTGACTGTGTGAGACAGGAATTTGAAGAGGTGCTATGTTCTACATGCAAAAATATGGAAATATTTTTTTCTTGAATTTAGTGATGCTCGACATGGCCGGAGAACTTTTGTGCAGAGCTGTTTTCTGATTTTCAAGTGTGCTGGGTAAAATCTGTACACTTAGCACAGCCAGGCCCATTTAAATAAGGCAACTTGTTTTCTATGTGCACTTTTCTACCTTGAAATTCACACTTACTTTGTAAAGATAGAGGAGAAAGCAGCTGTCTCCTTCTCTCCTCCCTCCTCCCACCACTTCTTCTTCTTCTCCTTCGTCCTTCTTTATTTTTTTGTGGGCTTTTTTTTTTTTTTTAAACTAGCAATGGCCATTACCCATTTAACAAAGAAGTCACATTTTCCTTTTCATCTCTTGAAAGCTCCAATTTCTCTTGACCATGCCATAAAGTCATGGAAAAAGTATATAGGAGCCTGAAAGGCAAGCAGTTCCTATAGTATTTTAATACCTTTCAATTCTGAAGCACAGTGAATACTGACAGTATAATATAGACTTTAAAAACAAAGGTGAAGCAAACTATGAATGCCGTGAAATTTTTAATTTCACTAAACTCAGCAGGTGTAAGGAAGCATTTCCAAGCATATTAGACCTATGATGTCATGAAAAAAAAAAAAAAAAAAAACAAAACCTCAAGAGTTTAATCTGCTTGTATTACACTTTGAGTCTGCATCAGTTTCAGAAACATTTTTAAAAGTCAGGGTTTTAAACTAAAATACTGTCCCAGCTGTCCATATTCCTAAGGGTAGCTGTGTCTTTAAGAGCTGTGCTTTCCAATAGCGTGATTCATTTAGAAACCTGCCTGTAACTTCCAGAGCCCTTTTCTCAGGTGGCTATAATAAACTTACCAGTTCAAAGAATTGCATCCTTTTATTTTAATAACTGTCTCCTGAATAAAGAATTATGCTTAGTTTAAAAAATGCAAACAATACTACTACTAAATTTATTTTGTTAATGAAGCCACTACATAAATTTAGCACTTTTTAAAAAAATTAATTGCTCACACTGAAAAGGGCTAAATTCAGAATAACTCTCTGTTTCAAAGACCTAATTGCCAAGACCTAGCCTTAATATTAACTAGGATAATTATTATGCAAAGCATACCCACCCAGAATGTTTGCATAGCTATCACAAGCGCTTTCATAAATGATGCTTTAATTAGTCTTAATTAGAATTTGTTTAAGTCAGCAGGGAATGCAGGGCCCGTGAAATGATGTATGTAATAAGCATCAGGCTCACTTTTTACTTGGGGAATAGAGCTGACAAAATCACATCACGTTAAATTGATTCAGTCAGAATTAAAATTCTTATGGTATTAATTAAATGGGGGATCTCATTAGCAGGCTGCAGGGTGACGGAACGGCTCTTTGGCGACCAGATGTGAGGAAAAGAAACACGGAAAGAGAGCACCATTAGACCCAATGTCATCTCATCTTACATACAGACATGGTGACATTCAGTGAGGGGCAATACCGTCAATTGTAGCTAATATTAAGACACCAAGACCTCAACAATTTTTAAAAGTCATTTGATTTCTTAAAGCTTTGTACCTCTGTGTAAAAATAATTCAGAGTATTCAGAAACATCTTTTTTATTTGACAGGTCAACTCAATGAACTTGGAAGCCAATAAATAATTAAAACAGGTAAATGTTGTTTGTATGATTTAAATAACTGTTGTCTTTTATGGCATAAAATCCATTGAGAAATATATATCTCTCCATTTTTTACCTACATTTTTGTCATTGATGCAAGAGTAACTAAAAACCTAACTTGTTTTTAATAAAAAATAAGATATTGATTAATGTATCCAAAAGACAATTGTAATTCTTTTTTTAAAGCTTTCTATTCTGTGATAGGAAAAGGAGGCATACTTTTTGTCATTTATAAGATGGTGTAGAGTTTGCAAATCAAATCATAGACGGATGATATTTACTTCCAATTAGCATATGTTTTGTGAATGGCAAGGGGCATATGCTGTGGTTGTGTGCATTTTTGGTCAATATTAACAACTGAAAGCTTTGGCTTCATTCCTTCCAGATTTGTAAAAATGAAGATTTTCTTTCTTATAAATGCTGAATGAATGGAAAACTATTGAGACTAAATTTTTGCTTTAAAAGACACTGAATTAGACAGCTGGTTATTTAATCAGAGGGGATGTGAATCTTACTGTCTTCAGAAAAACCCAAGCATTTGTGCCACATAGCCAAATCTTAAAAAAAAGCAAGAAAAATTACAAGACAAAAAATCCAGAAAGCCTATTTAATAACTCATGGAATTTAAAAGTTGTTTCCACTCACAGCATTTTATAATAAGTAAATTAGTAAATGATAGTCCAATGTCTGCTGCAGGCTACCATCCATGTAGAAACATAATCTTCCACCAGCCCCATGAGTGCTGGTATCTTTATTTTTAAAATAGTTTGCAGATATTTTTACTATTTTAATCATAGAGGCTGTTATTAAGTGTGATTGTAGACTATGAAAAACCTTCAGAAAGAAATGCAACTTCACCACCAATTATTAGAGTTGAAGACTCAAACATTGGTCCATTTCTTCGGGGGTTTTGTTTGTCATTTATAAAAATTTAATTTAAAAGTTTTTTATTTTACATATCAACCACCATTCCCCTTCCCTACCCACCTCAGGCTTACACTCCCCACCCCCCACCCCAGCTTCCCCTCTCCCTTCATCCACTTTGCAAAGAGAGTAAGGAAACAACTAAGTCTAGGCTATCAAGTTGCTGCAGGACCAAGCCCCTCCCCACAGCATCAAGGCTGAGCAAGGTGTCTCTATATAGACAATGGGCTCCAAAAAGCCAGTTCATGCACTAGGGATAAATTCTGGTCTTACTCTTCAGTGATTTTTATTTTTTGGAATTATGTCATATTGCATCATCTCCTATTCTACTTATACTTTCTTTTTTCTTATTTTTTATTTAAATTTTTTAAAATCATACCCACCACTCTTCCCCCTTCTCTTGCCAACTCTCCTCCAACTTCCCTGCACCCCATTTCTCCCTCTATTTCTCAGAAAGCATAAAGATTCTCTGGATGAGTCAATGCAGTCTAATCCAGTTGAGGTAGGACCAAGTCCTTCTCCCCAGTATCAAGGCTGAGCAAGGTGTTCCTCTGTAGAAAATGAGCTCAAAGGAGCCAGTTCATGCCCAAGGAATAAATTCTCATTCCACTGCCAGAGGCCCCACAAACTGCCCAAACAGCCAACTGTCATTCACACTCAAAGGGTTTAGTTCAGTCCCACGTAGGTTCCCCAGCTGTCATTCAGAGTTAGTGAACTCCCAATAGCTAGGGTCACCTGTCTCTGTGAATTTTTTCATCATAATCTTGACCCCTTTGCATATATAGTTTCTCCTCCTTCTCTTTAGCTGGATGGGAAGAACAATGAAATAGATACCTTGATAGAGGGAGCCATGTGCGGTTAGAGAGTAACCTGATACCCAGGAAATACTCAGGAACTCACCAAGATGGCCCTGGCCAAGATTCCTAGGGGAGAGGGTGCTACAATGGCCCTGCTGTATAATCAAACTGATGACTACCGTAATTGTCACTATAGAACCTTCATCTGAAACTGTTGGAAGCAGATGCAGAGATCGACAACTACTTAGACTTTCTATGCTTGAAACGAGGGACAGAGAATTTAAAACACAACACAGGTGGTAAAAAGCAGTTTAAGAAGGTCTCACTCAATTTTGAAATGTTTTCTATGTTGTGTATTTTGACCATTTCACCTCTTTCTGACAGATTGCTGAGGGTTTTAGTAAGACATCACAAAACTGACCAGCCATTCAGATTTCATAACATTTAAACCATGTCAAAACACTGTTCCAGGACCTTTCAGCAGAGCGCAACCCATGAAAATATCCTTCTGTGGCCATCTGCTATACAAAAGTTCATTTTTGAATTAGTTTAATGAGGGAAAAATTGACCATTGGACCATTTCTGTGTCAACAGGAGGAAAATGCAAGTTCATTCAGGCCAATTCTGTCTGCAAAAGTGCTATTTTGAAAAATCAACATTTTAGGGGTAGCTCCTGTTTAACATTTGCAAGCCCATGGTCCAGTGAGTGGCTTATTCTTTATTGGTGTTATGTAGGGCATGCCAGATAAACCAACACCTGTCTTGATCATCTGCATTAGATAATAACAAATGGCTAGCCTTGAGAATCACTTTGTGCTACAGCCTAAGCATTGATGAATTCTGTATGCTCATGAATTCAGTATTCTTCTATACACATAATTTAGGTTTCAATACTTTTTAACATTATTTTTCCGTTTTGAATTAATTTTTTTATATATGTAAGTTTTCTGCCTGCATGTATGTTCATGTACTATGTGCATGCCAGGTGCTCATGGAGGCCAGAAGAAGGTATCAGATTCCCTGGAACTGGGGTTACAGAGGGTGTTAAACTACAATGTGGTTACTGGGACTAGAACCTGCATCCTTTAGAAAAGCAGTCATTGTCCTTCACCACTGAGCCATCTCTCCAGCCCCTAGGCTTTAGTATTTTTTAAAGATGTCCAAAGTCATAATCCTAGTTCAGTGTTAGAATCAGTCATGAATGCAAAATCCCCCCAACACATTCTATTTAGGGAACTGATTTTTCTCATGGCTATTTTTCTTCTTGAAAAAGAAAAATAACTTTTATTTTATAACTATGCCTAAAGCCAACTCCTGTTTTCCTTGCCGTTAGCAACGGACAAACCTCTACTGAGGCTTTCTCACAGCCTAAAGGAATATAGTAAAAAGGTTACATAAACACTCAGGAAAACAAATTCACAACCCTAGATCCTTAGAGTAAGCTGAGGAAGAATGGACTGTGGAAGATACAGTAGTATTTTGATTTTGGGAAGATCTGCTATCCAAAAGAAATTAATAACACTTCCATAAATTGAACAAATTTTACCTTAGAAGCATCTTGTTACCTTCTGAGTACTCAGAATGTGGAACTTGGAGTCACAAATAAATGAATTCCACACTAGCTTTTCCACTTACTCATCTAGAGACACGTGGGAGACACAAAACTGTGTGAAGAGTGAATGCTTAGACTATGCCCTGGGCTGTTCTATAGGGATGGTTATCATGCAGCTGATTTGGATAGAACCTAAAACATGTTTCCCATTAAATTTTTGTTGAAAGAGTGAAAATAAATCAGATAACAAATGTGCTTAATGATAAAAGAAAGTTAAAGTTTTATGTTTAGCAGCTATCTGGTCATTTTGTTTTAGACTAAGCAGTTTTAAACCAAGGAGAAAAGAGAAACACAGGCCTCCAAATATAAAGCATTTTAAATTTGTTTGTTTATTTTATTTTTAATTTTTAGCAAAAAAAGGGAGGTACTGAGAACATCTCGTGAGCTAGCCCCCAGCAGGATTGCTGCTCTTTGCATCACTTTATTTGACTTGAGCTGTATTAGTGTTCTTGTTGCAGCAGAAGAAAACAGAGATTCTGTGGAAAGCAGATGAGTTCACTCAAAAAAAACCTTTTTTCAGACTTAATTTTAAAGGATACATGTGGTGATATATTATATATTTAATAAAAACAACCTGAAATATCAGAGGACAGAGCCATTTCTCCAGCCTTTTTTGTTGGTTTTGTTTTTGTTTATTGAGACAGTTTTTTTCTGTGTATCAGTCCCGGCAGTCCTGAAACTTTCTTTGTAGACTAGGCTGGACTTGAACTCACAGAGATGCTCCTGCTTCTGCCTTCCAAGTGCTGGGACTACCAGCATGTGCCACCATTGCCTGGCTTTCTCTGTCCACAGTAACCAAATATGAAACAGACAAAAGAAAGTTTAAGAATCAGGGAAGGGAAGGTGCCCAGGGATTGCTGTGGAAGAGGAGGTGGAATAGGATTCAGAGGATGGGGAGGAGAGCCATGACCCAGTCCTGTACATATGACTTAGCTGTTGTAATCACAAACACACCAGAGGAATGGTTGCCTGCACAAGATGTGTTCATGCACGCTGACATGTGTACACACATATGTATAGACCCACAAACACAGATATGGAAATAGAATGGTGACTAGTTGGGAAGAAAAGTTGAGCAGGAGAGAAGAGCATAAAGAGAGGGTGATGGGAAGTTAGTATGATTATGATACATTGCATATATGTATGAAACCAACAAAAATAAGATATCAGAAAGCTAATAGATATGTAGTATGCATCATCTATCTGTCTGTCTGTCTATCTATCTATCTATCTATCTTATATCTATCATCTATCTGTCTATCTATCTATCTATCTATCTATCTATCTATCTATCTATCTATCATATACCTATCTAAACTATCAAGCAGCTATCTATTCTAATACCTACCTATCATTTATAGAAAATTATGGAGGGGAAATAAGGTTTTTGAAATTATGGCAAGTAGGATTGGGAAGAAGCATTCCCATCTGTGATATTGCCTATGGTATCTTGAATTAGATCCTCTATTTCTCATCAGTTTCAATGTACCTAAGTAGTTAGAAATAAGGTATCACTGGACTCCTTGGGATATTTCAGGTGTAATTTAGAAAAAAACTTTAAATGGCAGTTATGTTTTTAGGGTAGAGGAAAAATAGCACACCCACAGCATCTGGGTGAGCATCTCATTGTGTGTGTGTGTGGTTTTTTTTTTTAAATTTGTTTATTTAATTATTTGCCTTGGTGTTTTCCTGGAACTGGAACTACAGACAGTTGTGAGCTGCCATGTGGGTGCTGGGAATCAAACCTCTGGAAGAGCAGACAGTGCTCCTAAGGCTGGGATGGCATGTGCCTCCAGTGCAGCTAATCTGGAGGCTCGGGGACAAGAAATCTGAGACCAGCCGGAGGAACAAAGTGAGCTCAAAACACAGACCAACAAGAAAATCACAAACCTCATAAAGTTTGGGCAGGAGTTTTTATTCCTGAATACCACAAACCTTTTAAAACACTGCATTCTATTCATAAGTAGCGGTTGTTTAAATATGTGTTTCTCTCATACCTGCACGTCCTCCTTCTCATCCACATGTAATCTTTTCATATACCCTGCATGTACAGTCTAAGAATTTTGTTCAGAATGCTGATTATAATAGCAAGAAGCTTACTTCTTGATGCTTGCCGATGCCTTTCTAGCTCCATTTTTTTCTTTCCTTTTTGCTCTTATCTGGGCATGTTGGTAAGAAATTAGACTGCTTTTACCTTTAGCATTAATAGTAATTATCAAATTTGAGTACACAAGGGGCCTAGCCCAGCAACTACTTTTTCACTATCACTAAAAGAACCCCTGCTTTTCCTATTTCTCTAAGCCATTCCCATCTAGCAGGCAGATCCAGACCGGCTGGAGATTCCTTATGTGAATGATGAGTATATTCTCAGATTTGACAGCAAAACCAAAAGTTGGGGGCATGGATGGGGCCCAGCCTTCAGGGAGAAATGAGTACGGTACTGGTTAGATGCATGCCTGGATCAAAGTTCATGCTAAAGATGGAGGCTGGAGATGTTTGTTTGTTTGTTTTAAACACAATGTGCTTTTTGAATGTGATTTCTTTCAGACCCTGGAGGCCCTGTGGATCAACAGCTTTGTAACAGACCAAAAAGAACTAGATATTGTTATGACTAAGAGTATCAACAGCAGGGACAGAGGGTGGAATAAAACTTGAAGGGCTATCAAGTCCCATTTCTTCAGGGCACAAGTTGATCTCCAGCTGGGATCAGAAATTGTCCCTAGTGGTGTAGCGCTGCCTGATTAGCTGCATTAGGCAAGATTCAGCCATCCCTGAGCGCTGGCCACAGTTGGAGACAGGAAACTCACCTACTTCACTGGGAAGGCTGGAACACTTAATTAATTAATAGTTGTAGCATATTTATGATCTTGGGATAAAAGGAATATAGGAGTAAAAAAACACTATGTTCTTTGTTATTGCAACAGGAAAATGTGCCACATGGAAAAAATTAGTAAGTCTAGATAAATTATATTTCCCAGGTCCCAAATTCTCAAATAAAATCAGAAATTTTTCCTCCCTTATTCTAAAAGCTTGAGTAGGATTTTTTTTTTTTTAAAAAAAAAAACCAAGAACACATTTTTTTTTTTTACTGTAGGATGTGATGATTGTGGAAAAAAGCTTCAAGGTATAATTACATATTCATATTATAGCAAAAGCTGTTATTTGCTATTGCAGCAGAGATAGAGAGGACAATAGAAAATAATTCCTTAATACAGTAATGAAAATTCAAGTTGCTCGTACAGATTAGAACTCAAAGTAATGATGGTTTCCCTAGAGGAAATTTAGGAAAGTCTGTCTGGAATTTAACTCAGAACATCTTCCCTTTAATTTTCCATGACATTGGGGCAATATATGGGGGAAACCACTCAAGACAGCTCTTCCAAGATAGTGAAGGTGAGTAGAGACATATGAAATTCCGGGCCTGGATTAATAGCAAAGTCAAGAAAAGAAATCAATTCATTAAGAAATACTGAGGGGAGAAATTAGGTAAGAGGTTCAGGAGCATATAAGTATTACCCAGGATGGAGATTAGAAGCCTCCAGAAAATGATGCAATAGCTTTGAAAAGGTAGACCATTTCCACAGTCTTCTAAAACCTGAGCCTAAGCTATGAAAGTATATCTACTTTCATAAAGTCATTATTTCATAGGAATTTGACACAGTGATTTTAGAGTTGCTGAAGATTTTTATTCATCTTTCATGTAATTTTCTAAATATATTGTCTCTCTCTGATGAGTCTATCCCTAAACCTCAGTTATGCTATGAATATACCATAGATGTCATATACTTTTTTTTCTACTCATTGTCTTTTCCCTTTTCATTGGGGATTTAGCATGAAGAACATATTTGCATTGGTTACTTTATTGGGTTTCAAACTCAAAGAGATTTAGCAGGTAGAGCAACCCCCAACATGTTGGTCTACAATACAAAGCATGATGGGTAAAGATGCAGCAGAAGAACACTTTAGAGAAAATAATAGGGATGGAAAGAAAACCATTTTCTAAAGTGCCCAAAGCAATTACTGCTTGCACTTTGACCCTCTCAATTTTATTAAGTAGTAGTGGGCCTGGAAAGACCTTTGCAGAAGCACAGTCTTTTCTTCTGGGTCCAAGAAAGAATTTAGCTGAAGATTAACTGATAATGAAGATGCTTCTTAGGAACCAGGGAATATACTATGCTCTCATGAGATGTCGTTATAATGCTTGGCAGTTTAGGGAAAAGTTAAAGTCAATGTGAAACAATGCTTCTTTTTAAGATTGATTCTTTCTTTCGTTTTTTATTTTTTCTCAGTGTGAGACAATGCTATTTTAAGATTCCCTTCCTCCCTTCCTTTCTTCCTTCCTCTCTTCCTTCCTTCCCTCCCTCCCTCTTTCTCTCTCTTTTTTCTTTTCTTCCTTCCTTTCTTCTTTCTTTCTCCTTCCTTCCTTTCTTCCTCTCTTCCTTTTGGAGACAGGATCTCTCTATAAAGCCCTGGCTGACCTGACATGCACTATGTAGAACAATCAGGCCTGAAACATATAGAAATCCACCCGTCTGACTCCAGTGCTGGGATTAAAGGTTTGTACACCATGCCTGGTCTAAGGTTCTTTCTTACACCTGTAAATTCCTTATGCCCTATCTTCATTACAAAAGAAAAAAGCTAATGTGATGATGTAATAATTGGACTTCTCCAACCTAAAACTCCCATTTTAGTACAGAGGAAAAATTCCAAGCACAAAAATTGTTACTGGGCAAATGAATGGCCTTTTAGGACATTGCCCATTTCCCCACAGACTGGTTCAAAGCCGCTCCTATTTATGTTTGCACTTATCTTCATCTCTGTGTTTGTCTACATATTGTTCATTATGAAAAAAGTATAAAACATTTGTATATGTAACATATTATGTATTTATGAGGATATCATGGATATGCATACACATATGTCTCTTTGGCCCAGTTAAAATTCAGGAAATGGTTCCCACATCTTGAACAAAGTATGTATGTTGGAGGTCATTTTTGAAGTTTAGATTGAGCAGACTTTGTATAGTGAGAATTTTCTATATTTGGGCAAGAAGAATAAGAAAAACCCAGTGATATAGTCAAACAACCTACAATTGCATGAGTAGTCTTGTACCATTATTTTACACTAATTGGTAACCTGACCTCTTATTTTTTAGACTTACTGTTTGAAATATTTCAGATTATACCAGCTAATTTTGATAATATTCCACTTTATTGCCAAAACATAAAAAAGAAACATCAGAAATCTACAGGTCTAAGGCAAGGAGATAAAAAAGTAGCTTAAGCTAGGGCTTGGGTTTAATCCACTTTTCTCATTGTGATTTATATCTACTAAATCCTTCAGCTGGATATCTGTTATCAGGATTTGAGAATTCCATGATCCCATTTTGATGAGGCAATGGTCAGCACCATAAAGACGTAATGGCCAGTATTAGGGAGAAGTGAAAACAGAAATATAAACAACTTACAATATGACCAATGAAATGTTGATAATCAAAAAAGCAAGTACAGAAAAATAGTTATTGTGAGGTGATAACTACTTGGGAGTTGCTTTATGTTGTTTGCTAGGACCACTTATTTTCAAATAATGATTGTCTAAATAATCAATCAAAAATATGAGGAGACCTGTAACTATTAGTGTATAAAGTATTAATTAAATATTGTAAAGGGTTTACATGATGTTTACAAGTGATAGTATACTTGTCTGGGCAATGAAGATTCAAGATTGGAGAGTTTCCACTGCATTAGGTGGTGACTGGTAGGCCAGTCTGAGATTTTAAAATGAGTCGAATTCATGTGTGAATTTTAGCAGTGGGATTATCCCATTATACCCCACCATGCTCCATGAAAACCTAGGTATGTAGCAGGAAAAGATAAAAGCCTTATAAGAGTCCTGGAGAGTTGTTAAAAACAATTAAAAACAAACAAACAAAAATCAAAAAGATCCTCACTAGTTGTCTTTTCATGGTTTCTCCTCACCTTCCCCATGGATGTTTGTAACACATTTGAAGATAAATCCAGCCCCTCCACACCCTAAGAGATAGGGTCTCACTATGGATCTCTGTCTAGCCTGAAACACACTATGTAGACCACCAGGCTAGTTCTGAACTCATAGAGATTTGCCTTCTTCTGCTTCATGAATTCTGAGATTAAAGGTATGTACCTTCATGCCCAGCTTGAACTTCATAGCCTCTGTTAGATTAAAACCTTTTGAACATCACCATTGATTTTCTGTTTGGGTAGCCAGGAGTGCACCAAGATTTTCACAACAGTTAGGACAAGAAGACAATCCCTCTAATTTATGCCACTATGTATCACACTAACTCCAGAAATTGTATTACTCAAACATCAAATGTCATTTAGCCAGTGGGGGGAATGTATCTGCTTACATTCTTGAATCAGATTGGTTAAAATATAAAAATGTTTGAGACCACATTCAAGCCTACTACTGCCTTTATTTTCTGTTGTTTTTATCACTGTGCCCCAGGTGCCAGGTGCCATCTTTAATTTTTTTCTGTCAAAAATAAACACTTCTATTATCAGGTCTTGAAGGAAAGAATTCTGCTTAAGTGGAAGGAAGCAGGTTTTCAACCTCTATTCCTAATACAGTGCTTTGAATGAGAGATGTACAAAAATCTTAAATATGCCCGGAGTTCAAAAAGGTGGAAACTTTTTAGCCTAGAATCACTAAAAGCAAAATAGGTTGGCACTTGACCTGTGGAATCAAGATAATTAAAATCTGGTAGCAAGAAAGAAGGGAGACCAAAATGGTTTTCCAGGTAAGATTAGTACAGCCAGTGCTGGTATGCCTGCGCTCTCCAGCTTCAGGTCATAGATCTTACAACCTTGACTGCAGGAGAATTGGTTGCTGAAATTCACAGCTGAGCCCATGTCTAGTAATTGCCCTCAGCCAGCTGGATCTGTGTCACCCAAGGCCATGTCAACTTGTACCCTATGTTTGGTTAATGTGACAGTAGAGAACTAGCTTCCTGGACTCAGTGTGAGGCAACTCTGCAGGCCAGGCCATCTCCAGAGCTCTTGACCGCTTTGCCTGAAGGATCTGCAGCAACTACTTCACCATTTAGCTTTTTCCTCTGTCTAACTCTTCTTCATTGCTTCCCTACAGGAACTCCATGGAAACCATCAAAATTCATGTGTACAAGTCTCATCTTATAGTCTGCTTCAAGGAAATTATTTAAAGAAAGGGAAAAAAGAAGTGAACACGTTTCAACAGAGTGACCTTACCAAGTTGGCTAGAATATACATTTAATTAGAGGTGGTTTATATACAACTTGAAATGTGGGGCTTGGGGGAGGTCCTTGAAAGCCACTCTAGCATGTGAGGTTTTATTTAACAGTTTCAGCTTGGAAGTTTTGATACATGAATTTTAAGAAGCTTCTCCACCTTGTGATTAGAATTGACAGCAACCAATAACAGCTATTTTCTCCATGGAGTTGCAGCTTGACTAGTCCTTTTTCAGCTGAGAATCCCAAAGCTGACAATTTTAGGAGCAACTGTTACCATTCTGATTTCTAATAAGTGCTCCTTGATGTTGAGACTCAAAGCATGTTTATTAATCAGGGGTCTGCATCTAATAATTTTTTGATGACAGCCTTAGCTATTAACTTCAGACCAAAAATATAGGCATGATAACAGAAAGAATTCATGTAAGTTATCCATTGTTAGAGGCAGGGGTCTCCTTTTGAAGACCACTTCTTTCAGTGTGTATCAAAGAGGAGCCTCACACTAAATGTGACTGGTGCAGGATGAATACCCTGCTTGTCCAGAGTAATCTCAGATTGGGCCATGTTAGTCTTCATATTATTAACAATTCTTTGATCTTAAAAAGGATTTAGTTAATTTATCTTTCTTACATAAAATGAATTTTAAAGGTATAGCAAAGATTTCCATAGTTGAATTTCATTCTTTATAGCCAAAAGTAAATTTTGTACTGGGTGAGTTTTATCTTTCTCTGTAAGGAAGCTACACTGAAGGAGGAGATGGTTTTCAAAGAGCAGAATATTTGTTGAAACTTTTTCTTTGTCTCATATTATCTGGCTATCTATCTATCTATCTATAATATATCTATCATTACCTATCATGTATCAATCACCCATTTATTATCTATCCTGTCTACCAATCAATTATATAATCGAACCATCTATCAAATCATATCTCTATCTATCTATCTATCTATCCATCCATCTAGCTATTATCTATCTATATATAACCTGTATGTGGGCCATATGTGTGTCATGGCAAGCATGTGGAAGTCAGAGACAACATGTAAGGGATTAGTTCTCTCCTCCCATATTTGTTCTGGGAATTGAACCCAGCTTGGCAGCAAATACCTTTATCAGCTGACTCCTCTTGCTGGCCTCAGAACAAAGAAACCAGCATTAGAGAGTATTGCAAGTGATGATGTCATACTGAAAAAAAAAAAAATCCCTCTTTCTCAAAATGCCCAGAAGTATAAAGATTACCTATTTCTAAAGTGGTAAAACTGGCCTTAGATCAGAAGCCCAGTACAATTTTACTTTTTAATAAAATGCAAACATTTGTTTATTAGTGTTCCATGGCTGGATATACTGTTAGTCTTCTGAAGAGACCAAATCTGCTTAGCTAGCATCTCGCTTTAGTATCTGAGAAAATGGCAATAGTACATTGTACTTTTACCTGTAGTTAAAGGTCATTATATTTTTTATTTAAATAATATTTTATGAAAATAGAAAATAAAAGCAATAAGGCCATTTATATAATTATGCATGCTGAGGAAGAAATGGGACAAATTTTTTTTTTCCCCTAATGTGCAAAATATCAAAAGGGATCTTGTGGCTGTGAAATGCATTCCTCATGTCGGCATTTGAAGCAGTACTTTCTGATTTCTTTGCTCATCCCTGTCCATTCCCACCCTCTAGGTGTGGTGTCCCTTTCAAGAAAGACAAAGCTTTGCACCAGTCTCTGAAAATATTAAAGAAAGGGGGACTGAACTTCCTGATTCTTGGCACTTTTCCTGCTTGGCAGATGTTCTAAAACTACAGAAATTGAATGTTTCCTCTTTTTTTTTTTCATTTCTAAAAATCCACTGAAACCTTCCTGTGGGCTAATATGTATAGCTGCTATGTATTCTCAATATTTTCCTCCTTTCTATCCTCTTCATTTTATATGAAAATTGTTAGAAAAGTCATTAATTTTTTACTATTCAGCGTATCTGCAATAACCGATAAGCTAGTTCTGTAAATTCATTCAGCAGGCTCCTATTTAAGTCTTCAGTGCTTGCTTGGGTCCCATCTTTTCTGTCTGTGCCTTGCTCTTGCACCCCATTTTTCAGGCCCTTGGTGAGGATGGCCTTGAAGCACTGTGTATTTGTTGTGTGATGAAGGCAAAAGCTGCTAAGTAAATGCAAATGCTAATTCTGTAGTTACTTTTCACTTCACATGAAATTTCATTAGCACTTCTTTTTTTTTTTCTTTATTTTGTACTTATCAAAAAAAAAAGTAAAAAAAATTAAAAAAAAATGCCGAAGAGTTAACAATAACTATACAGAGGATAATAATCATAAGCATGGCTTATCAAGGGTGGAAATGCAAATAAGATTACTACACATATATTTTCTTTGTGTTCAGCTTTCCCTCTGAATTTTTTTTTCCAAGTAAAATTAATTACTCCTTAATCACAAGTCCACAGAACTTAATCACCAACTACAAATAACTATGTTAAAGGGTAATGTTATGGATTAACTGTAAATCAACAAAGCAGGCAAATTCTGAATTAAGACCAACATCCAGGTAGAAACTCATGACTTGTGATTGCTCATAAATAGATATCATTGATTGTACCAGAACATGGTCTTCCAATCATTTATTTATTTCATCAACAGCAATATTTTTGTATTACTTTTGGGTTGGTCTCACCATAGACAATAATGAAATCATCTCTGTTCTTCAGGAGATTATGAAACATTATGGGATCTGACCAATTAAAGAGTAACCAACAGTCCTAGTTTTGATGCTGCCCAAGGGCTCTAAAAGTAAAAGAGAAAACAAACAGCCTTGAGTTCCTTAACACCAAAAAGTGTTAAGCAGAAACCCCATCAAGATTTGCTTATGTCTTCCTTCATATTTGTGTGTATGCATGCATGTGTGTGAAATCTTCAATGTTATTCATCAGGCACCATCCACCATGTTTTTGATTTTGAGACAGATTTCTCAATGTGTTGTAACTCACTACTTACATTATGGCTAGCCAGTAAACCCCTGGGATTATCCTTCTCCCCATTGCTGGGAACTACAAGTACATGGATAATGTGATCAAACTTGGGTCCTCAACCTTACAAAGCAAAAGCCCTTTCCTGACTATCTCCTCATCTCCTTTCTTATTTCTGTAGTGGAGGTAGATTTTCTCCAGTGGGCACCATGTCCTGTGCTGGAGTCTTTGTGTGTATTTAGTTGGCTAGAACAGATTGCATCTCTTCCTTCAGTGACACTATAGTGACAATGGCCATGGAAGCAATCTTTATATCAAGCAAACTGGAAAACACCACAAACCAGGGCTCTAAAAAATTCATCCAAGGATTAGGTTGTCACACATTTACCCAAGTACCATGGACTAAAGTATTGCTTCATTTTACTAGAAAATGTAGAAGAGAATTGATTTAATTAATTTTTTTAAGGATTAAACACAATTGGCAAATTCTTAACCAGATTAAACAAAACAAGGGAAGACCTACTTCATTCAATAAAACTAGGAATTTTTATAAATTTTATATATATATAATCATATAAAACAGATATGAATGAAATTCCAGAGAATCAGAAGGACGCACATTATACATTTGTTTCAATAAATTGAAGATTCTGAAAAAACTGGTGAGTTTTTAGATAGCAAAATTAAACCTAAATTCATTGAATGATTTTAACAAGGACTGATTTTCTGTAATGCCTGGACTCTAATAGGACATGACTGCTCTCTTATTTACAGGAAAGAAAAGACATAAAACAAATCATTGTATCTCTATACCTAAACATCTTAATATGTACAACACAGAAGAAGTCTAAAAAGACTATTTTAGATATGCATTTCAATACCAGGGCTTGCTGGTCCTCATTTTTTTTTCTTTTCTTTTTTTTGTGTGTGTGGGGGTAGGGACATTTGTAGGTAACTGAGGTCAGAGTGCTATTCTAGAGAGTGACGCTTTTTCAGAGGTGGTAGATTTTCCTTTCCTGTCTCAGCCTGCCATTATCCTCTGAGCATTTGAGGAAATGCAAGCTGTAGAACTGGATAGAGGAACAGTGTTGAAGAATACCTTTGTTCACAGACTCATTATCATATCACAATGGGGAAATCAAACAAATTCTTCTTTGTACTGTGAGTTCTCTTTCTCAAAGCTGGAGTAGTAGTAGTAATATTTATAAGTTTTAATCCTCCCTCCCTCCCTTCCTCCCTTCCTTCCTCCCTCCCTCCCTCCCTCCTTCTGTTCCTTCCTTCCTTCTCTCCTACCCCCCTCCTGCCCTCCTTTCCTCCCTCCCTCTTTTCTTTTTTCTCTCTCTTTTCCTCCTCCCTCTCTCCCTTCTTTCTGATTAAGTGAAATAAAGATGTGAATGCTTTCTGTACCTGCCTGGCTCATCATGTGTACACTCAATTGTTACCTAATATAATTACTAATGCATACTCACATGGACTGCCACTTTCTACAACATGGGTCAGATACGGTCTATTCCACGCTTTCATACACTTTTAAGAACCTCTGGAAAAGATAGCTAACATAGGATTTTGAGCCCCCAAAATGACAAATACAAAAATTAGCAATAGAATTTTTGGCATTTGCGCAACTTCCCTGTAACTTAAACATTGTGATGCAATATTTTTTCTTAAATTGTGTTATCAACAGTTATAGTAGCTGTCCCTTTTTTCTTTTGTTTTTAGTGTTATTTAATTGGTTAAAATGCAGTGAAGCTGCAGCTAGCACTGCCCAGGAACTCACTTCAGAGCAATTGCTGACCTCAAGCTCACAGTACAGCAAGCAGCTGAAAATCCCATTGCTTTACAGTGATGTAAACACGGAGTCACTCAGAAATGCTTGAAGGGGTGCTTCCCATCCAGAGCTCTCTATAACTTGAGATTTGTGGTTTGCAACAATAAATACACAGGTTATCCAAAGATGTAAGGCAACCCTTTGGAGGCTCCCAATCACATTGCTTCATTTCTCTTCTTTATTCTTTAAAGTGTATATAAATATATATATATGTATACATATATATACAATATATATATATTGTGTTTGAGTGTGTATGTGTTTGTGCATGGGCATATAGGTGCCTATTTTTAGGCCAGAGGTCAAATTTAGGTATCTTCTATTTTTCTCTGCTTTATTTTTTTAAATCAGAAAATTTCATTGAACCTGGTTGAGTAGGCTGACTGGATAGCCAGCCTACTCTGGATTCACCTCTCTTTGCCCAGAAGCCCTGACACATAGATGGTGGACTGATTATCACATAGACCCTAGAGATCTAAACTCAGTTCTCATTTTCCTATTTCTCCATCCTTTCATTTATTTTCTGTCTTTATTTCTCTTTGTCTGTCCTATTCCTTTTCCTTGTTCATTTCTTTTTCTTTCTTTATTCCTTTTCTGGTTTTCATTCATATATCAACTTGTAGGGGTTTTTGTTGTTTGCTTGAAGAATCAAAGATCAAACTCAGGAGCTTGGACCCTATTTCTAAGTTACTTCCTAACTTGATTATACATTTGTTTGTTTGTTTGTTTTTCTATAAGGAGTCAAGCATTGTAAGCACTATGAATATACAGCTATACAAAAAGATTTTAATGTTTTTCTCATTAAATATACAGTCTATGAAAGAAGATGACAGGTGAGCAGCCCATTCAAATAAGTTTTAATAGGAGAAAGATGCAAGAATATGGCTGGATCACATGGCAAAAGATCAGAAGAGTGATTAGGGAAGATCATAGAGGAAGCAATATTTGAAGATAATTTTGATTTCTTAAAATATTGGTGATTAATACTGGAGACTTTTACATGCCAGGCAAGTCCTCTCCTTCCAAGCTCATTTGTGACAGACCTCCAAACCTTAGCACAACAGACACCATGTTGGAGGCACCATTTTGACCTTACAATGAAGCATGTAGGCTACAACACTTGTCCTGAAACGGGGACAAAGATCTAATCCTTAAAAGCCCCATCACATAGATCCAGAATGCAGGCAAGTTTCCAAATGTACTAACCTTGCTTTTTGGCTTCTGTGGTTTTGATTCTTGTTATCTGCTTTTGCTAATTATGTTTGGCAACTCGGTTGTGGGTTTTGTTCATAAAAGACAAAGAACAATAAGGCTTGAGGCTGTATGATTGGGCAAGTTCCCGATGCAGCTGCTGGGTAGCAATACAGATTTTCTATTCAGCTTTAAGAGTATCTGTGTGTGTTCTCTTTTGGACATATCTCTCATGACATGCCTAACAATTTGGATTTTCTTCTGAAGAAAGTAGAAATCACATGTCCTAAAGGTATATTGGTTGGTATGTGTGAGAGTATTCCTCTGGTAAATGGAGTATTCCATGTAAATAAAAAAATCCCCGAATTCCAAAAGGAGTTAACATACTTGAGAATCTACCAGAACTTCAAAAAGGCTACAGGGAAGGATTAGAAAATGGTATTGGGGAGGAAATTTGACTTGTAGTGAGAAGAAAGATTGTAAGGCACATTATAAGACAAAGTTTGTGATTTGCTTTTTACCTTAAAGGGTTTATGAGGCGATAGATTGATCAAGGAGATGTAATTGTCAGCAGTAGTTTGTAGAAAACAAGTCACAGGGTTGTGGGGGTGGGTGGGCAGTTAACAGTCCACAGTGAAACGCAGTCAGGATGTTCTTTCAGAAATAAAGGTAAGGATAGCTTACGAGGCCACAGAGAGGATCTGGTACACATCAGACTTCCGTTGATAATTCTAATTACTCCACTAGACTAAGGGACATGCATGTGCAAGGAAAGCATTATTTAATGGTGATGAGTGTTTTCAGAAGACATTGGCATTTGAATGGACCTAACAAAGAATATTCACCCTCATAAAATTGGGCTGACTCAGTAGTACACCGTCATCAATCAGATATGATCCTGACTGAAGAGGTCCTGAGATATGAATATGTTACAGAATAAAAAGTGGTTAGGATGCCTATAGTTTCTACTATGTCTATACCGTTTTTTCCCCCTCCAGTCTGCACCCACAACTTTTATTTTCAGCTGACTGAAGAAGAGAAAACCAGGACCTTTTGAACAGAGCAGTCTGTATGATAAGTAGGCATAACCAAAAAGTGGACAGCTACAGCCCTGTATCCTATTTCTTGGGCATCCTTGAAGAGCAATAGAAAACAAAGATCTCAGTGAGCAGAGCTTGAGGTGAGGTGATTGGTTCACTTGGTTGTAAATTTTGATTTAAAGGAGAAATTTTATATGTGATTATACATTGATTCATGGATGTTAGCTAATAGTTTGGCTGGATAGTCAGGGGTTCAGAAGGGACATGATTGGAGAATTAATAAATTTGGAGAAGATGGATAGACCTCTGGGTAAGGGTGCAGGGCATGGTGGTTTTGTTTTTGTTGTATCTGAGACAGAGTCACACTTTGTTTTTCTATCAGATTACAAAATAAAATTTCTGTATCTGACTATGATGTATAATTAAACAAACAAGCCAGTGTCTTGAATGGGCTCTTCCAAACAAATAAAATGGAACAAAATCAGCCAAAATTGATGGACCTGAGAGTCAAGAAGAAATGGGAATGACACCATTCATCTGTTCTTCTCCTTGCCCACTAGTTAACTTTTTATTTCCATTCTCATGAATTAGTGCTATATAGGCCTTAGTTCCACAGGAAGCAATGCTTCCAAAATGCAATTTAAAAATAATTCTATTGATTTGGAAACTAACTCAGTCGCATGGAACTCCTGAGTCAAAGGACTAAGGGAGTGATAATGTTGACAAGAGTGATGCTCTCTGACTACCACGTGGTGCTTGAAGCCTGGCTCCAGACAGGTTTGATGACCTGGGATGAATGTGTGAAGTTGGCTCCAAGAAGAGACTGTGCCCATCTGCTGCTCAAATAAGTGGTCCCAATAGCCAGGACTGTTTTTATTTATACAGTTTCGATTGTTTGCATGAACAGTTTTACAATCAGTTTTGCTACCTTAAGTCTCTAAAAATAGTTACAATAATTACAAGTTTTCTTTGCCTCTTTCCATTTTGTTCCCCAACTTTCTTATCTGTAGCCATTACCATTTTGATCTATATTTCTACTGTTAGAAGAATAAGTAGTGTTGCAAGCTACAATGGAAGTTTTCTAAGTAGGCACACCTACAGATTGAACAGTGTGCCCAGTTGACAGCATTTGCAGTTACAGAATCATGCAGGGTAAGATGGTTTTGTCTCTAGTGGTTAATATTTACATCTGGTAGGGTCTGAGAAGTTCTCATAATCATCTCACCAGCCAAAGCTGCATCAATCTATTCTACATTCTGCACTACTCTATCTTCTCTGGGGATATGCAGGTTTTTTCATTTTTCCTATAGGTAGCATAACCTGGAGGCTTACTCTTAATAGTTAGCAATGTTTATTCCTTGTTTTTGGCACACTTGTTAGAAATGAGGAAACTGTGTTTCTGTGATTCTGCTTCATTCCTTGTCTCTAGACTGTTCCTATTAATGACTGATATCCTCTATTTAATAACATTTTTTAAAGACTCTTTTGGTTAAAATCATTCTTTCCAGAACAGTTACACAAATATGTAATATTAAACTTTATGACCTACTGTGACTTGTTCAGGCCAGCAGTATGGCTAGATTGGTGAAATCAAGGAGAGCACATATGCTCTTCATGTCATACACAGAATTATACAGTGAACTCTCCATAGGTTTTGCCAAGTTGGTCAGGATCTCTGGGGTCTCTCCACAAGAAGAGCCATTGATGCTATTCTCAGGCCTTGTTCCCCACAAGCCACATGGCCCCACCAACATGGATCTTGGCCTATGGTTCCTCCATTGAGATAAGGTACAATGAGCAAGAATTTTAATACAAATCAGGCAAGACATCAAATAGCCCAGACACTTTAGCAGAGAAGCCTGCCCGGTAGAGGACATGACAATAAGCTATGGTCCTTGCTATAAGCAAAAGGAGTTCAAGATGGACCACAGGTGTTCGTAATAAATACCAGCTTCAATTATGTAGCAATTATAGAAAAAAAACTGCTGTAATTGGTATAGATTTCCCCTATTTTGCTGAGATGTGAATATCCAAAAAGCAAGCAATATAATACTCTTATCATTAAGCATCAGATATATTAAATATAGAATTTAAGATCTAGGACATTTGGAGAACAGTTGCATCTCTTGGGGCATTATATCCTGTAGTAGGAAGTTTCCCTGTCCTACCTGGCCAGTCCTTCAGCCATTTGTGTCAAATAATCACACAAAGGTTATATTAATTCTAAACTCTTTGGCCTTTGGCTCAGGCTTATTACTTACTTTTACTTTTAAACCATCCCATGATTCTTATTCATGTTTAGCCACATGGGTTGGTACCTTTTTTTCAATGCAGCATTCTCAACTTACTTCCTCTGTATCTCGCTGGCATCTGTGTCTACTCTTCCTCTACCTAGCGTTCTTATTGTTAGGTAGCCCCACCTATACTTCCTGTCTGCCTTCTGGGCAATTATCATTTTATTAAACTAATATTTACAGTGACAAATATTTGCAGTGTACAGAAGCATAGTCTCACAGTAATGTCCTCTTCTAGAGAAAGGATTAATGTGGGATTTTGCTTGTACACAGGGCAGTTTATCTGTTAGGTATAGCTATGTTTTTTTATATCTTACTCAGAAATTAAGTACGATTTAAAGTTTTGTGTCGGGGGGAGGGGAGAGGGCAGGGGGGTGCCACCTTGGCAAAAGACTTTTGGTGGCTAATTTTGAACATCAGTTTGGCTGTGTTAAAGAATAGTAGGTAGCTGAAGCAGAATTTTTAAGGGTATTCATAAGGATATTTCTGTAAGGGATAGACATTGAAATCAGGAGACCTAGGACAGATGACCAGCGCTTATCCAATGAGGGTGAGTACTATCTAGTAAGCTGATGTTCTGGATAGTACAAAACAGCAAACAGAAGGTACATTTTCTCCTATACTCTGGAGCTGGGATACCCATCTTCTCTTGTCCTCTCATGCCATAATTTCTCTAGCTTTGGAGTCCATGACTTGCACTGATATCCCTGGTTATAAGACCTGTTGACTTGAACTGAGTCTCACTATTGGCATTTCTGATGCTCATGCATCCAGATACCCTGCTGTGGGATTTCACAGTTTCTGTCCTCATATAAGACAATTCCTTTAATAAATTTTCTGTATGCATATATGGGTACAGATCTTGGGGCTAGGTAGGACTGAGAAACTTCTGAATATGCTTACATTTTTTAGTAAACACTAATGATAGCCCAGTAACAGTGCATCATAGCATGGACTCCAGAATTAGATGTATCTCTAAATTCTGGCTTTGCTGCTAAAGAGATATGCTGCTTCTCATTTGTGAAATAGGGACTCACCATCTTCACCATTTGTCAGGGTTGTTGTTGAAACTTGAAAATAATGAACTCATTGGTGCATCATGCATTTGTTTTCTATTTGCTACTTGAAATTTGTTTTCTTTCAGAAGGGGACAGAGATTTTATCCTCACTCCTGGGAACATATACTCTCCGGTTCATATTGTGGAAAGGAGTGGCAAGTCCACCTTATGTGTGTAAAGCTTAAAGTAGGTGTGGCTTTTAGTGGGTTGGATGGTTTTAAGAGAAGATTTAAAAGACAGAAAGGCAAAAAGAAGCTAGATGGCCAGATAACGGAAGGATAATGGTCACAGGCAGGAGTTGGGATTCTGTGTGAGGTGACATGAGAGGCAGGCACAGACTAGGGAGGCACAGCTTGCAGTGCTGAAGACAGATCTGGTTTCTTGGGGGTACATAGAGGTTGCAGTGAATAGTGAGTACAATCTGCACCAAGGTTCAGTAGTGAAGAGGACTTTAGAGGCCATTGAGTCCAGAGTACTCCTTTAGAAAGGAGCAGAAGACTCAAGAGGAGATCCAGGATGTCATTCTGATCTCTAGGCTGTGGAGATCTCTTTTGTCAGTACAGTGGTAGGGCAATTATTCTTCAGATCAAATTCTGAAGCAATGGCAACTTTTAATATTCTCAGTTTAGCTTTGGGAAACAGCATAAGATCATGTTGTTTCTAGAATGAGCAGCAATAAAGAAAACAACTCAAATTCCAGCTCTTAAAGGAGAAACACCCAAATATTGTGATTTATGAAAGAAGATTTTCTCAAGAATATATTACCCTGACAGAGATAAACTCAAGGGCTGCTGCTTAGGCCATTCTAAAATCTTACCCCATTGATAAGAGTTTTAGAACATGTAAGAAGTCCATGCCTATTGCCACCAAAATGCATTTTTAACTGTACTGATGCATTATTACAGGACGTTTGAGGGCCTCCCTGTTTGAAAGAGGACAACAATCTTCTTGGTCCCAGGTAAAGGTTCTTCAACTTTCTTAACAGCTCCATTCATCTGGCTACAGAGCCTTAGTCATTTAAATAGAAAAAGGACAGAGAAAATGCAGAGAGGCAGTTTGATCTAACTCAACCTTTCCAAACGACTACACTAATTTTAAACATATGAATTTAACTGTATGTTTGCCCCTCTATAAACAGGACGAACAAATAGTATATCATTTTTACACTTGAACTGTATTATGATTTTAATGCAGCTCAGGTGAGGTGAGGTCAGTAGATACAATTAAATGGATCTGGTACCAGCTGGAGATTAGGGTCTCTTTAACCATGCTTGGGTGATTTATCCATCAACAACTCATGTACTGCTCCATAAAAATTGATATCTGTTTAAAAATAGGTATTAAAATACAGTGTACTTTTAAAATTAGAGACTAAAATATTGTGTAGTTGCCAGCAGGTAGTTTATTTAATATTCATGTGCATTATGAAACAGAGTCTTGTTCCTAGAGTAAAAATCTATTAGAATAAATTTGTCTTAGTTGCTGATGTACACAGAGCTCCCATTCTTGGTCAGGCTCTTAGAAACAAATGCAGAAACAAACTTTTAAATCATTTACAAACCCCTGGCATGGCAGAATGGGGTCATCTAATTACCTTATTCGTTAAACAGCTCTATCTACTCCTTGGTGATTTATTTCAATGTGGTCCTTTCATGAAAGGCTGTCTAAAAGCAAAAACAGGAGACCAGGGAAGCAGAAATGCCAAATAAATGGGCTTATTATAGAAAATACAAAATCCTGTTGTTTTGATATGTTCTACTGTTGACCTGAATAGTAGTTGTCAATCTTATGGTTGAATTTGGTTTCTGTTTGATATAAATTCAAATATTTAGATTTGTCACATTCAAAGCCAACTTACAACTCCAAGTAAAGGGCAACCGTTTGTCTACTAATATGCATATCAAAAAGTTAAACAAATGAACATTTAAAAACAATATTTGATTAACCATTCACTGAAAGAAAAGTAATTCTGCCTGTCTCATCCAGTAATTTATATAGTTTAGTGATCTGCTTGTCAATAATGAACAAATTGACCTAATATATTACTGTAATGCTTCATATTCATTAAGACATCTGCCAACTTTTCAAAAAACCTTTTCCATTTGAGACTTGACTTATAATTGTAGACTCCCTTGGGGGAGTTTCAATATTATTCTAATCAATTTTATCCACAATCGCAATATGGATGATTACATAGCAATGTAATTTCCAAAGTTACCTTCTCACATTAGTCATCGGCACAGAGAGGAGACAATGCCGACGTCTCCAGAATGTGTTTTAGAAAAGAAGCCCTACAGCGATGGAACAAAGAGTATTTTTCATCATTTGAATGCATCACAACATGAATATGTATATGTACAGATAGGCTTATATAATTTATAGCCATACTTCAAAACTTTATGGTCTATAACATTTATATGTTATTTTTATGTAATAAAATAATAATGGGTTTATAACAATAAGAAACAAAAGTTGGAAAGTCTTTCAAGATGGCCTTTCTGCACATAGATGGTAGAGATAATGCCATAGTCAGTGTTCTTTTATTCTTTTCCTAGAATTATTAATAAATAATAAGAGGTAAATAGTAGTTCTAGAGAATGCTCGGAAAAAAGATGTCTCAGTTTCACTCTAAAACGAACTACCATTCAACTAGCTTCTACTTGCTTGCTTCTGTGTGATAGGGTCTTACTGTATTGCCAGGCTGGCTTCAAACTTGTCATCCTCCTATCTTAACCTTTTGAATGCTGGTATTATAGCATATGCCAACTATCCATCCAAGCTTCTATTATCAACAAGGACAAAGTTTTGGCTCCCATATTTTTTATTTTCATTTTGAACCTTTTTCTTTTCTTTTTTTTTTTGATCCAGATGGTGAAGGGACCTACTCCAGACTATGGATCTCCATACCATCCTTTTCATGGTCTTCCCTCTGCAGTCTGATGGTAGGCAAGCTTGCCATCCATTTAGCACTGGGTGTTCAGTGACACTAATAACTCAAATAGATGTTTTTAATGAATTAAAGGAAAATAAAGAAATTTAAATATTCAATCTGGTGGGAAATGGATTGAGACAGCATCTGCGAAGGCCAGTGATGATTGACTACCTCTTTTTATCAGATTTTCCAGTCTCCTAGTTTATTTTTCCCTCTATAATAAGTAAAAATCAATCCTAATTCTTAGATTCCACACTTAGGGTTCTGTCTGATTTCCACATTTGTTTATTATTTTAACCTATAAAATTTTATATAATTAATTTTTTTCCATTTTTCATACCAATCACTCATTTTTAATTAGTTAAAAAAAATACCTTAACCGAATTTATGGTGTCCGTAGTGCATCCGTGGCCATTAGCTGTGACCTAGTGTGCTTTCTTTATCTGTAGCTGAGCCTAACCTGGCTTGAGGTGCATTAGATTTTATTTTTTATGTTCCATGTATTTTAGAGAAAAGAGACACAGAGAACAGTTATTTTCATTATTTAATATGCCTACATAAGAGCAAACTAACTACAACTGTTGTTAACTTTGAAGCTGTGTGTATCAAGTTTCTCCCTTTAAGATATTCTCAATGCTGTATCTTTTTAAAGAAATTTCAATACAAATGTGTCTTTTACACAGTAGTAATAGATGATGATAAATAAATAGATAATAATAAAATATTTAAAAAAAAAACCTATTTCAGTTACTGCTTAAAAAAAATCTTAACCTTAGAATTTGGTCAAAATAAGTGAACTTAACATCACTGGCTCCTTCAAGCCAAAAACAGGTACCAATTCTTCATTAAATTAAATAAATATGTTACAAACAAATTTTTACTAAGGTACAGCATGAAAGAAATAAGTATATTGCTTATATACAAGAATATTCAATATGTTAAAACTTTCAGTTCTGTTTGAATTAAGTGTAATCAAAATAATTTAACAAGAACATTAACAAGCTTTAGCTGAAATTGAAAAATTAGCTTCTTTTAGAAAAAAGAAGTTAGGATAATAGGAAAAGGGACATAAGCAAATATACAGACCAAATTTTAGGGACAGCAATGGGAAAATTCCGATGTGATAAATAGATATATTTGATCAGAATTCACAGGATGTGGGAAACAAAAGAGAAAGGATTAGGTTATAAGAATATGATAGAATGGTATAAATCTCATTATTAATCAAATGACTGTCTCTGGTCCAGCAAGATAACTCACCACAAGACACTTGTCACACAAGCCTGGGGACCTGAGTTTCAACACCCCAATGCATGTAAGGGTGGGGGGAGAGAATGGACTCTCCCAAGTTGCTGTCCGGTCCCCTCAGTCATTGCATGCATGCCTCTCTCTCACATTATGCACATACATATAACTAATAATAATAATGATGATGAGAACAGTAACAAATAAAAATAGATATGGGGCTTTCTTCCAGACAGGATCAGTGTAATGCTTTTGAGCTAGAGAAATAAAACTCAGAAGGACCCTCTGAGATAAACATGGTAGAGAGACTGTAATGAGTGGAAGGAGGAAGAGGATGTGGCATTCAAAGTAAGAAAGTTAAGGAAATAATCTGTGTGTTTTAAATGGCGAGTGCCAGAACAAAATTACATAATTTATAAATAGAAAGACTTTAGTACGGTTTTTACAGTGGTTTTCATGTGTTTATAAACCTATCAGCTTCAGTAAGAGATCTCAGTCTCCTTATCTTGCTTACATATAGACACACATGAACACATTTTCCCACAAAAATTTGACAAAACATTTATCCTTGCTGTTTATCGTACTTGACATCTTTTTAGTTTATTCTATTATATGTTTTTATTTTTAATCAACATTTTTATAATATTACATACCAACCACAGTTCCTCTGTTCTCCCCTCCTCCCACTAATTCTAATCTTCCCCCTATACCACCCTCCCATCCACTCCTCAGAGAGGATAAAGCCTCCCATGGGAAGTCAACAAAGTCTGATATATCAAGTTGAGGCAGAATGAAACCCTTCCCCTCTGCATCAAGACTGAGCAAGGTATCCCTCTATAGGGAATGGGCTCTAAATGTGCATGCCCTAGGCATAAATCCCCATCTCATTGCCAGAGTCCCCACCAGAGTCACTGAGCTCCCAGTGGCTTGGGTCAACTGTTTCTGTGGGTTTCCATGGTTTTTTTTGTTTGTTTGTTTGTTTTGTTTTAATTGTAGAAAATGCTGGTGGAGAGATGGCTCAGGGGTTAAGAGCACTGACTGTTCTTCCAGAGATCCTGAGTTCAATTCCCAGCCAACCACATGGTGCTTCACAACCATCTATGGTGACATCTGATACCCTCTTCTGTATACTGTATATACAGAATGAATGAATAAATAAATAAATAAATAAATAAATAAATAAATAAATAAATAAATAAATCTCAAAAAAAAAAGAAAATACTGGTGGAAAGACTATTCTATGTATTTTAAATTTTTCTGACCTTCCATGACCTTCTGTTGATAACTCACAGATCTGGTGTCTTTACTCTTTGGAAGATAAAATCAAGCCAAGAGACTTTCAGGTTTTACTATTAGAGACCAGAGACCAGGCTTGTGGACATGAGTTACACCGCACAACAGGCAAGGTGTGCCGTAGAAGAAGGCACCACCAGAAACAGAATGGAGAGAGACCGAATGAAGAGTAAGTCATACAGAATAGTGATTGTCACTGACTATGAAAATTTAAAGTCAGCCAAGGCCTTGTCCCCATGTAATTGGGTGAATGCATTTGCTATGGGATTCAAATACTGACTTGGGAGAGGAATTCAGGTTACAATGAGTTTAGGAGGCAGAAAGATAGTTAAACTGCACACTGGGTAGTTGCAAGAGTCAGTATCCAAGTGAAGAAATGGATGGGTTACTTCCTGGGAAGACATCACAATGTATTCCATATAATAAATGTGTGAAATACAACTTGAATGCTTAAAATGAGTAACAAGGTGTTTAGAAATAATTTCAAGAGGAGTAATATTTGTACATGAGACACTCTTGTTCTTACTCAAAATTTTATTGGTAGTACTTCATGTTAAACTATTATTATTGGTAAATATTCAATAAAATTGATTTTTAAAAAATTATTAATTATTAATCTCACATTTGCGGCACTACATTGGCTTTTCTGCTGACCTTCATGTTTATCAGTAGCTCATGTGCACGTGCACCTGAATCTGTGTGGAACATTCTGTGTCTGTCCTTCAGGCATGCATCATTATTGTCTTTTGGTTTCCTTTCACTGGTATTCTTTAAGGTGGCAGGTTGCCTCTTACCAGATTCCTTCGGGAAAGAAGCAGCTTCCGACAGGGAAGTGAGCAGCTGTGTGGCAGTTTACAGCAACTCTGTTATTTTGCACTGATCTAGCATTTTAATATAAATGGCTTAAATAAATCTGAAAATACTCCTTCATCTCCAACAAGCTCCACAAAGCTGGTTAGCATTTAAGCTGCTCTATTTATGGGCTGCTTCGTTTTAGGTGCTTTCCTTCCTGTTACGATAATTGGGGTGATTTTCATATTGTCATTTGTCAGGGATGAAAGGGTATTCAAGCTGAGGCTCAAGTATTACAGCAGGGAAGAAAAGTATGCAGTCCAGGGATGTTTATGGTTCATGCTTTTGAGAGTATTTCCTGTGGTTCCCAGAAATTTTAGCTTGTCTTGTCTTATTTGTTTGTTTGTTTGTTTGTTTTGTCTGCATTGTGTCTGTGTACCATGTGACTGCAATGAATGCCCATCGAGGTCTGAAGAGGGCATTGAATCCTGGAACTGGAGTTGCAGGTGGTTTTGAGCCATCATGTGAGGGCTGGAAGCCAAACCTAGGTCCTCTGGAAGGGAAACCAGTGCTCTTAACAGCTGAACCATCATTCCAGGTCCCAGCTTAGTTTTACTTGAGTAGAAAGTAAGACAGAGAAAGTAACCACTTATCATGGACTAAGAATTTAAATTATAGCCAGAGTCATAGATCTTCTCTGTCCTAGATTCATCCTAGATATAGGAATTCTTGTTACTCTGAACCTTCGTGTTTCTATGGTTTTGGATCCAGGAAGGGGATATAGTAGTCGATAATGTCAGCCTTCTAAACCACAGGGGACATTTCCTAGCCACCTGTCTCTTCTGATAATCAGATTCTGTACCTTACCTAACTTTGCACCATTATTCTTTCTTGCTCCCTCACTATCATAGTGAGTTGTCGCCTCATGCATGTCCCTCTGACCAGTGACTGAACCATACAACTCATGTTTGCCCCCCAGCACACCTAACCAAATGACCACACTAAGAATTCTGATATGCTCTGAGCAGTCTCATGTCATAGGGATAAAACAAAGGAGGGAAGAAAGATAAGCGGGCAATGTCAATTCAGCTTTCCTGGATATGGTGACAAGGTTGCATCACTTGATTTTTGCAATTATAAATAAGGAACAAATAATATTTTAATTAACCATACATCCTCAGAGTTACTTCATCCTTGTCTACATGAGATAGACTGAAGAATGAGATAATAAATCAGGTATCTTTATAATGGAACTTCCAGATATGGATAGATATCATATCAGTATTACTTTAAGGCTATTAAAACTCAAGGTTTATATCTGAGCTTTGCATGCTGCATCAAAATGACATATCTTAAAAGCAAAAAAATAAAATAGTTTTGCCCAAATGGCTTTTGTGTCAAAACAGGTCCATTGCCAAGAAATTTATAATTTAGTGGAGTACAATCCCTCACATCACAGGGGACATTTAGTAAAGTCTTGAGACTAAACTATATATAGTCTATCGTGTGTGTGTGTGTGTGTGTGTGTGTGTGTGTGTGTGTGTGTGTGTGTGTACCTACAGTGAGTATGTGGAGGTCAAAGGATAATGGGTGGAGGAGGTCAGTTCTCTTCTCTAACCACTGAGATCCCAGGACTGAACTCAATTTATCAGGCTTACTGTAGGGATGAGCAATGTGTATTTTTTCTGGGATCAGGTAGATAAGGACCAGAAGTGCTGTGCAATAATATCTTGCAATAAGTAGATTCATTCTTCTCACTTTCTGAGGACATCAATAAGTGAAGAAATCTGGAATTAGAGTCATACAGGTTTAAAGACATAAGTTTGGCTGAGCTTTTTGAGACAGTGAAAGAATCAATCCAAAAGAAATGAGAACAGAGAGTTCAGCCCTAAAATATTTCAGTAGATTTTCAAATACAATAAATACCTATCTGTCTCAGCAAGTCCTCTATTGAAGTTCTACCTCTTGACTCTGAATCCGACCCCATGAGCCTAATTCTAGAAATTTATCCTGTGGAAATAATCTAAGAGCATGACATTGTCACAGGCATGTTCTTTGCAGTGCTATTTATAACCTAAAATGTATCCCTATAATAAGATAAATTGATTTATCTTGCAGCATTCCAGAGAAAAATGTAGATTCTGCAATCAGAATTGAAACTCACTGAGGTTGAGGCAGAAAACATAAATCCAGAGCCTTAATTTTGCTGTAAGATCCAATATATTTATCTCTAAATGAAATTTAATCTGCTCTGATTTCTTACCTGTCTGGCCTTGTCTGGCAGAAAATTTAACCACAGTTATTATTGAATGTTCCCTCCTTTGTGGTTATAAAAGACTCTTGAACTTACTCGGGGCTGGATCACTGGGGTGGGACTAAGTTTTGAGCGTGAGGGAGTCTCTGGCTTTCTTCAGTGTTGTATCTTGAATATGTGATAATATTCCTGAGCCTTGGTGCTCACAGCACAGATGCTCTTAGAGACTCCCCTGCTGGCTTCATCTTGTTTTCTCAGGGAGGAGATAGTTCATTCTGGAATCCCAGAAGGAGCCATCTCCATCTGTTTGAGGGGCTCTGACTTCCTTCTGGTCAAACCCTGTTCTGCCCCTTTTCTTTTTCTGAATCTCTTCTGTGTGGGCTAAAAACTGTAGAAACTCCTTCACTTCTTGTTTTTCATAGTACCAAAAAAGACAAAAACTCCATGTAATCCTTTTCAGTTTTTGCAGTAAAAGGAGAAAACATTCACCAGCTTGATTTGATTTTTAAAAGGGCACTCATATTACTTAAAGATATGAGAGAAGAGTTCAAACCAATAAACAAGAAAAATTAGAATGTATGCCAAAGAGTTGAAGTATCCTGTCTATAGTGAAGGCAGAAATCCCAGAAAGGAGGGAACAACCATAGCCCAATAAAGGATTTGAACTTGATTACTAAGAGAACACCAAGATGATGAATCTTAAGTGTTGAATTTTGGGAGCACGATGAAAGATGGATTAAGATCCCAGATCTACAAGAATGAAGATAGTCATATCAGTTTGCATTAGAATCTGACAGTGAAACAAAGTTAAGAAATGGAATTATTTGGAGTAGGCCATAAGTCTATGGACATTTATGTAATGAAAAGTCTACATAAAGCCATAAGCAAAAATAGAGGGTTTCCTAGCACAAAGAGAGTTGGGAGACAAGGAAAAGGTGGGAAAACCGGAGGAGGGAAGCAAACAAAGAGTAGAATATTTGGAGCGTGGGTGAAAGGGTTAAACTTTGCAAGGAAGGACAAACAATCTCCTCAAGTCACCTCCAATCTACCAGGGCACAAAGGGAGTTTATTTTAAGTCAGCTGAGTAATTTCTAATAATTTCAAGAATTTCCCTCCAAATTATAAATTTTATATAGTTCATTAAAATAAACTAATAATGAAACAGTTTTAGATTCATGCTAATTTTTTGGCTGATATGCAAATTCTCATCTACATCCAATGTTCTTGTAAAATGCCAGCACACAGGAACATAAAATCATTCTTGTAAAGAAATGAATTATGATCATACCCAGAAGTGCAACACATGCATCAACTAGATTGACATGATTGTTTTATTCCTAATAAGGGCCTTCATTCTACTTCTCTTTTAAGCATGTAAGACTATTGCTATTAAAAGAAAAGGAAATTGCATTAGATCAAAAGTCATTGGAAGTGTTAGCTAGAAACTCAATAGTGCTACATAGACTCTTAATCTTGAAAATGCAGTAAGACTTGACTTTATCATAATAACCACAAGAGGCAGATCAATATGATGGAGTTAAGATCTGTTCCACAAATCTTTATGTGCTGCACCAATTAGGATATAGATATGAAGTGTCGACACTGCTGAAGAACCAGCTTTGAACACTCTTCTGAAATGAGTTCTCAAAAAGAGTCCAGGTTGTGGCTGCAGGAACAGAGGGTTATATGTATACTGCATAGGACAGACAATGAGTAGTCTATTGATAAAGCTAATCCAGGCATGGGGATAATGGATTTTTTTTTTAAAGAAGGAATTAGGGTTTTATTTTATTTTATTTTGAAAGTTTATTTCCATTTTGTCCCGCGCTACTGTCTCGCCAGCAAGAACGACGCGGCACACGTAGGATCCTTCTGCAGAAAAGCTTTAATGTGTCTTGAGAGGGAGAGCATAAGCTTACAAGGCGGAGACCCCAAATGGCTAAAACCCATCCCTTATATAGGAAACTGGCCCCCGCCTAGGACGTGTCAGACTCAGATTGGCTGTAGCTCAATCGGGCGAGGTGACGCCACGAGAGAGGCAGAGCACAAGGAGTGGAAATTCCCCTTGCACCTGCGCAGTCTACATTAGAGCACAGGATGTCGACACCATCTTGGAATGGCGGCAGTGAGTGTGGCTTCTCACATCTCCCCCTTTTTTTATAAATTATAAAGCAACAGGACACCCTAAAAATGAGTGGAGACAGAGGTCATCGCCCCAGTGAATAGAAGAAAAGCCATACGCAACATATCTCCTAGGTTCCTCACTAGAAGAGGTGTTGGCCTGGCTTTGTGGCATTTTTCCCGGGGGAAGGTGACTTGGGCGCACAACCTTCATGCCAGATGACATATCTCACTAGATTTAGCCTTTTAAGTGCCGCAAGGCCAATCTACTGCATTTGTAACCATGCAACTCTGTTAGGCTGCTAATGCACGCTCACTCTATCTCGTGCAATGAGAACAAGCTCTGAGTGTGTAAGAGCTGAGTGGCCAGCGACCTATTGCTTAAGCATGGATAACCAAACATCAGGGGAGATTCCTTGCTCCAAAGCTATAAGTGCTTGGGTAACCACCACCTTGTCTCTATTAGTTTGAGCCCTGAGCCTACAGACCAGCCATAGAGCCAGCACCAGCCCACAGCAGAGTACAGTCCTAAACAATCCAACCCCCGCCCATTCTTTGAAGAGGGAAAAGGTCGAGGAAATCCAGGACGTAAATCCCTCCATCAGCGATAAGTCTAGGCATGTGGAATTCACGGGAATAATGGCCGTTCTTAGATCTCTCAAGGTCTGCTCAAATTCTGCCGTCCAGTTCTGCAAAATAAATTGAGAGAGGCTCCTTGACAAATTAGCTGCCTTGGTAAAATTCTCATACTGAATAGAGGTCACACACAATTCAGGATATTTTTGTTCACACCCCAACTGGGCCATCTGCCACAAAATATCTAGTTGCTCCTGGACCAAACCAATTCGTTGGTTTACCAACATGAGACCGCCTTGGATTTGTGTGTTAGCTGAACTTTGATGGTCCAAGGCTATAGACACAGAGGCAGATAAATCGTTAACCGTCTGTGCTGTCTGAATAGAAGAGGACAATGCTATGGCTGAGGCTATAACCAAGCTGGCTACTGCTGCGGTGGCAACAATGGCCACAATAATGGCTGAAATGCCAAAAATCTCTCCTGGCTCTAAATAATGTAAGGCTTCCAGCCGTCTCCACAGGGACAGGTACAAAGCGGGGCATACGGGTAACTATGGCCAAGGGATATTTCTGAGCGTCCCAGCACAAGGCATAAAAGCAATTTCCCAAGCTACAATCCAAGCTTCCATTAACTGCTAATATTAAACTATTACTAACTATCCAAATAAAGGGGGGCCAAACACACACGGGGGAAGGGGAATAATCCATTGAAGCAAAAGGTGTATACTTAGCTTGATCCATACTCCAGCTAAATGACCCTGAATTTTGACCTCCCTGCAGAGCCTTTCCCAGGGTTCCTGTGTAATCATGTTCTAATTGTCCCTTTTCTCCCCTTCCTCCTCCTATCATTACCATGGGTGTAAAATCTGCACAACTCCCCTTAATCCCGCACAAAAGCCATTGATCAAAGGGATTTGAATTAACAGTCTCAAGGGTCTGATTAAGGAAGTGTGTACCTAAAGTAGGTGAAAAGGTAGATACATTTGAAAGAGCCCACTTTACATCCCTAGATTGACATCAGGTCCATGGCAGGGCTAGATTATTTGTCTGTGTCCCTTTACAAAAGGGGGCCATCTTAGGTTGGGATGGCATAGGGCCAGAACTATCTTTTAATATAGTTGGCCACCATCCATACAGGATGGAGGCATTAGCTATAATTTTTCCCCCATAGCCTGATTGGGCCTCTTCATGCCAGGCAGCAGATTGATTCTTCAATATCAAACAATCATCTTTCAATTCCTCGAGATTTTGGCTTAAATCATTATATAAAACAAAGCAAAGGCTTGCCCTTAGGGGTATAGATCTATTCTCCTTTACTTGTGCAATTTGGGCATCCTTG
>PVIH01008074.1:0-94561 GCA_004025045.1 Sigmodon hispidus
GCTCCAGGGTGTTGTTTCCTGGGGCTATGGCTGTGCATTGAAAGGAAAGCCTGGTGTCTACACCAAGGTCTGCAACTACGTGAGCTGGATTCAGCAGACTATCGCTGCCAACTAAACATCTTTATCTCTCCATAAGACATCTCCTTGTCAAATTTGTCTTACTTCTATGCACCATTACAATAAAAACATTTTCTCCTTAAAAAAAAAAAAAAAAAAAAAAAAAAAAAAAAAAAAAAAAAAAAAAAAAAAAAAAAAAAAAAAAAAAAAAAAAAAAAAGAAAGTGTTATTAGTCAATAAGCATTTACTGAATGTCTAATGGGTGCAAGGCACAATGCTAGGTAGTGAGGAAAAATACTTTCAACTTAAAGTTATCAAAGCTATCTAAGCACAAGACCTGTTGTCAATGGGTAGGAATCAGAGTTCTGGGATGGTAATAAAGGCCTGTTCTAAATACAGGTGGGAGACATTCAGCCCAGACTAGGAGAGTTAGAAATCCCTTCTTAAAGAAAGCCTTTTAAAATGCTGAAAATAAGAGTGCAAAATGTTTCAGAAATATTTTAGGGAAATGCTTAATATTAAAACATTTTGTGCTACAAAGTGAAAGGATCTTATATTCTAGGCTATTTGAACAGCCAAATTGAGTATATACTTATGTTTGCAAATAGCCAAAGTGTGGTGAGATTTAGGCATTATTGAGGCAAACCTAGAGGCACAGCTTTGGAGTCTCAAGGACCCTAGATGGGGTGTAGCCAGTCCCCTTTTTAAAGACTCAGTGGCCCACTGCCTTCCTGCCCTGTTTATTCTTGAGTTCTTAAAGAAAAAAAAAAAGATTGACACCATCACCACATGAGACAATTGAACTCTCCAAAACTTGCCTTAAAGTTTGATTTCATATCAATAAATATTTATATAAACACCTTATTCTTTTATACATATTCAATTGTCAATAAATCAGTCCTACAATATCTGGCCCCCAGGAATTACTCCAAAGTTCTGTTCTGATCATATGATCTGTACTTGAAGGGTTCAGTTACTTATTTTTATCTCTTGTGTCCTTTCATGTCTATGAAATATATGGTGGTGAGCTATATTGAAAGAAAATTGAATTTATAAAGGTGAAACATAGATATGCTTCCAAAGAGTAAACATATTCACAAAATTTAGGTATTACCAAAAGAAGTTATAACTAGCCTTTGTGTGGTATTTGTGTGTATGTGTGTGTGTGTGTGTTGGTGTAAATACACATATAAGTGTGTTAACATATGTGTATGCATGCAATTGTAAATGAGAGATTAAGTTGGATACATTCTTTGATTTTTCTTCATTTTACATTTTGAGACTTTCTTTTCCCAAACTTGAACTCATTGATCTGATTAGACTAGGTGGCTGATGACCTCCAAGGCTATGACTGTCTCTACCCTCTACCCAACAGTACTGGGAATACAGATGTGTACCATCTCACCTGGGTTTTACATGGTTGGTAAGGGTATATGAAGTTATGTCTTGATGCTTGAATAGCAGGCACTTCACCTGAGCCATCTTTCTGGCTCCATATTTTTTATATAGTTCAATTAAATATTTCCTCTAATCTGTTCCTGACCATGGAGTTTGACCAAGATAATTTATATGCAATATAAACTTTGGAAAAGAAAACATATACCATCTATATTTGCTTTCAAATCAAGTAAGCCAACAGAATATATTTGTTCCTTAATTGAAACGTTACTCTGTTTCAGTGTTTCTGAAATCATTGCTTTAACAGCATGTGCAGACCAGCTTGACAGTGACTACATTACATTATATGTAAAATTAATTGCCATATTCCAAAAACAACAGAGTACAGAATTACTAATTTTGATGGAATAATCAACTGAATTTGGAGGTGTTAAGACAACATTTTTATATGGTGGCAGATGAAAAGGTTGTATCTTAAAAGTTTCTTTAATCAGTCCAGGACAAGTAAAAGCATTAGATTTTTTCTCAATCCCAACAGAAATGAAAATGCTGATTCTACTAAAAAACAAGTTAAAGTGACATCATTTTTTTTCCCAGAAGTAGCTACTGCAATTCATGTGATTCTCCTTTCCATTAGTTAATTATCAAGCATAATCTATCAGAAGTAAAATAGTGAATAAATTCAAACATATTAGATCTATAAATGAATTTGTGTGTTGGAAGGTAATACATGCCATGCCCTACATGGAGAAAAGAAGAATCCAGAACAAGGAAAATGGATGCACAAATAGAGAGGACAGAATTCAATTAGGGAGACTGAAAGTAGTTGTAATATGATGTTTGAGCTAAGCCATTGCATTAGATAAGGCCAAATCAGGAGATGAGAATAATAGATTAAGATGAAAAGGGAAATTTACAGCTGAGGATTGAGTAACAGGGAACCAGATTAGCAGGAAGTAAAACAAGCTGCAAAGAATGCAGGAAAGAAAGAAGGAGCATCCATTGCCTCTAGGACTGAAATAGAGCAGCCTCCAGCTCAAGGCTCAGGACCAGATTATCTTTTGAGGCACTAATGTGCATCCTAGATTGTAAAGGTATCTTCCATGGGGAAACTGTACAGGAAATCCATTTTCAGTGTTGGGGAAGACTTTGGGAAATAAACTGTCTGTGCTGAGGAAGGCTGTTGCCAGAGATTTCAAGCTAGAGATGCCCAACTATAAGATGACTTTGGGTCAGAGGGTGTCTAGGGTGTTTGGGGTATTTCAGAAACATAATTCCAAAGAGCTTACAGGTGGACATGGGGAATCTGTACGTATGTACTACAGGATCCTGACCAACCAGATGCTAGGTGCTAGGACTGTGGAAAAAAAACTCTTTCCTTTTTTTTTTTTTTTTTTTTTTTAAAAAAAAGACTTATTTATTTATTAATTATACATAAGAAGGTACCAGATGTCATCATAGATGGTTGTGGGCTACCATCTGGTTGCTGAGATTTAAACTCAGAACCTGTGGAAGAACAAACAGTGTGATTAACCTCTGAGCCATCTCTCCAGCCCACACAAAGCCCGTTTTTAATACAGCTTTCTGTGGTACTCTTTACTGATGAAGCATAACATTGAATCAACCAGCCCAGGAGAAAATAAGCAAAGGTCCACATCCCTTGTCACTGTGGCTGCAAGCTAGAGGACTCTCACCTAGTGACAATGGCATGACCCTGATTTTCTATCTCTACCTTTAGAATTGAGAGAAATCGATCTTTGCTGATTATAAGTCATTCAGCATATTTATACATTATTATAGCAGGCCAACCTAACACATGTTTTCAAAGCAAAGGGTTATGCCTATTTAGCCATAAAAGTCTAAAAAAAATTCAGGCATAAGTACCTCAAAAGAAGGGTACTTCAGTGATATGGATGCTGCCATTGTCTGTCAAGCATGATGAAGCTTCTTTGAAGACTAATAGAAGATCTTGAAAATGGAAGCAGTGTTTCTGTTGGTAAATATGGAGCATGGCACATAGAAAGGAGAAGCTTTTCTCTTCTAACTGTTTGAACAACTATAAACAAGCAGATTCATGATGTGTAGGGTGTCAACCCAGAGTCCCAGGGCCAAGCCTGGGGAAGGAAGACAGGAGCTCAGTAATAAACTCTTAATAACCCAGCTAGTCCTTATAACCATTGTATCTTCTGTCTCTTCAGTGATATCAAGAGGGAAGAAGAAGAAAGCAGAGTCAGTGTTTGAAACTTATGTATGGCATATCTTTTTATATGACACTACTGTCTATAAAAGTCTAAATAATAAACACTTTTCATGTTTATTATTATAACCATTGTTTTAAAAGTTCAATGCCAAAGAATATGCATGTCTTCCATTTCTGGGTTATGAAGATTTGAAAAAGAAAATCAGTGCTTAGCCAGAATTTAAGACACATAAAAATGCCTCCTAGAATTATATTTTTTAAATTATTTAGAAATTTTATTAGCCAATGCCCATTTAATTTCTTGTTTCTATGACTGATTTATGTTTCATGTTTTTTATTTTAATGTGACATTATAAACAATAAGATAAATAATATAGTTTAAAGTAGATCAAGGGTATCTTTCTTGCTTCCAACTATGAATTATTATAAACTATTAGAATTATAAGAAAATGCCCAATCCAAAAACAACTTGAAAACTTCAGTCAGAAAACATTTATCTTGATAACAGTAGTGTTGAGATCAAAAAAAATTGTGATTCTCATTTTTGAAATAATCAGTTTTCTAAGCTCAACATCAAATGTGTGCTGGCATTTTTCAGTTTTCTTCCTTATCTTTCATCTTGAGTTACTTCTGATAAAAATAGGATAATACCTTTGGAATGAATTTAAACATTTTTACATTTGTAGATTAATTAGTTGGAGTTTTTTGTGTCTCTTTATAAGTGGCTGTGCACAAGCCATGGCACCCATGTGCCAGCCAAGGGGTGCCATATTATGCTCTCTTTCTACCACTGGGGCCTGAGAATTGAACTGTAATTGATAGGATTGGGGGTACGTGCCCTTACCTCCAAGCCACTGTGCTGGCCTTAAAATCATTTCTTCAGATAATTTGTGATCATAAATAATCATATTCAAATTATATCCCAGAAGAACTTGTATTTTCACCAGACGTTTGGAAGGTGGTGTAGGTAACCAAAATAAATAGCATAGGCTGGGAGTAGAAAGGCAAACATGTTGTTTCTAGTGTTTTAAATAGATATTTTGTGCACCTGAGTTATAGTTTCCATCGTTTCTACTTTTTTAAAAAAAATTTATATGTGGAAAACTAAAGTCAAATTGGGGCTAATAAATGAATCAAAGAGCCTTTCCTAGAGTTGCCCTCACAGCTGAAGATTCCATGTTGTCAGATCTTTTAGTCATAGTCTTAGCCATCACATAATTGTTTAATAGTGATGCTACAATCTAACTTGTGCTCTCTGTTGGCAGCTCATGGTGAATATTAAACTGAAAAACATGGCTTGTATGCCAGTGAGCATTGGGAAGGCTTTCCTGAGTACACAGGAACATGTCCTAGAAAATTTAACTAAGATGTATACAAATACTTGTATGTTTACCATCCACACTATAGAAAACTAATCCTGAGTAGTCTTCCTCTTCTGCTGCTGAGGAAGAAGATGCTAAAGCATTTAAAGTCTGTATGAGAATAGAGGTCCTTCCTAGAGCTAGATTTTTCAAAAAGATCTTGGTAGCAGGTAAAGAATATGAATAGAAGGGATTGATGAGAATGTTCTGCCATTGTTTTCAGTAACTCTAGGCAGAAGTCAAATGGATAATAGTACAAGTGTGCCCCTCACCACCCTAAATACCCTTATGCTTGTTCTTTTGTTTCTATACACAACCATTACCTTATGATGGCTTATTGTTTAAATCTCTTTTCAGATTTATTTATTTCTATTTTATGAGTGTTTTGTCTGAGTGTATGTATATATATATATATACATATATATATATATATATATATATATATATGTTTATGTCTGGGACCCACAGAACCCTAAAGAAGACTTCAGATGCTCCAGATCTTGGTTACACACGTTAGTTGTGAGTTGCTTTGCTGATATTGGGAATGAGATTTAGGTCCTCAGCAAGAGTAAAAAGAGTTTTTAACCACTGAGCCATCTCTCCAGCCTCTGTTGTTTACATCTTACTGCTATATTAATTCTGTAAGAGAAAGAGAATTTTTCACTAATGGAAATGTATGAGCCACAGCAACTAAATATACATTAAAATTGTGTGCAGAATTAAGTTTATAAATGTTTATTGACAGTGTGTGTGTGTGTGTGTGTGTGTGTTCACTGTTACTGCTGCAGTAAAATGTAAAACTTATTACCTTAAAATAGCAGTAGTTTGTCTGGTGTGAGTCTTGCTGAACTAAAATAAAGATGTCATCATGGCTGGCTGTGTATCTGTCTGGAGACACTGGGAAGAATCCTTCCCATGATATTAGTTTCTGCAGGCCACACTTGGACCCTTATGTATTGGCCTTTGTCTTCAGAGCTTGGCAAATTCTGATCACATCCCCAGGTCACTTTTCTGTGGCCCCACTTCTGTTGAAGTGTCTCTTAGTGGGTCTACAACCAAAGAGTTATGGAGTTCTCTGTCTTACAGATTCTTCTCCTTAGGCTGGGTTCAGCCAGAGAATTGAGACTCTTGTTCCTTTCTTGAACTTCTTAAGTTTTCTCACATCCCCCAAATCTCATTTTTTTCCAAGGAAATCAGGATGTCCACAGATTCAAGATTTTAGGATATGAACATCTCTTTTTGTCATTATTGTACTTACCATAGCTTCTATTTGATATAAGCACAGTTCTGACTAATGTGGGAAGCATCATAGGGTAAAACCATTTTTAATGAGAGTAAGCTGATCACTGAGAATGAGTGAAAGAATAAAAATATTGTAGCATTACATTATCAGTCAGATTCCAAAGAAGAAATCAGTCAATAGGGGGGCTGGTGTTCCTGGGAAACTCCATCTGGATGGACTTGTGTAACTGAGATTTGAATCAGATTTTGAGGTCACTTTATGATAAACTGGAGAAATTTCTTATTATGGGAAATATAAATATGATTAAAATATTTCTCTGTCTCTTCCCCATCTATCTCTGTGTGTGTGTGTGTGTGTGTGTGTGTGTGTGTGTGTGTGTGTGTGTGTGTTAGCATCATGTGTTTCTATGTTTTGGATGAATTTAATATTGTTCCTGGGAGGAAACTGGCAAGATTCTAATTTCAGCTGCCCTTGCACAAGGGGTTGATCTGGGCCTCATCTTTTATATTGTGCTTCTTAAATCACAATCCTGCCTTTCTGAAATATGAGAGCCATGGAAGAAAGGCTTACTAAGCCCAGTCCTCATTTATCACTGAGCAGGTGCTTTTAAGGAAGGTCTTAAATGAAAATGTTGTACAAATGCCAAAAAGAAAAGGAAAAGTGCTATGTCTGGAGACTGGTAACAGCTCCCTATTGTCTGACCTCAGTTAGAAAACACGAGAAGTATTTCTAAGTATTGCTTTTGAGGGAACTGAAATAGCTTACTGGATGCCAAAGCTAACCCTTCCTTAACTGAAGTTCTTGCCATTTGTGGTCCAGTAACTTCATTCATCGACATATATTCAGAAGCATTTGTAAATTTAACAAGCCTTAAACTTTGGAGTCTGTGGTTGAATCCAAGTTTCTACTTACTAGCAATGAGGGAAGATAACTGGATAAAAATACATACAAGAAATTTTAACAATGAAAAAAACTAATAAAAAACACAAACATGACCTGGAAATGTTTGTACTAAAATAAAAAATACTCCCGAGGAATTTTGTCATTAATATTCCCATAGGAAGTCTTTTAAGATCTATTCTTTCCAATAACCATTTATGTGTTCTATGCATATTTCCACTTTACACATAAAAATAATATTTCCCTGTCCCTTAAGAACCAATACTGATGTGCAATATAATTATGAATGTATAGTATAAATTCCAGGGACATGCTTGAACTACTCTCTAGTTTTGTATTACTATGATTATACATTTTAAAAATAGAGCATTCTCATGATATAAAGATTACCATATGGACACAAGTAACAACCAGTACCCACTGTCTATAAAATTAATAGCTTATGGAAAAATGTCAGTACTCAGTACTTCTCTGTTTATCTTTTACACACAAACACATACATTTCACTTTGTGAGTCATAACCATTTTTATGTTAATTGGCATATTAAATAACAGTATTTGCATTAAAAATACACTATTATCTAGTTACAAATGTCTATTAATTTAAGGACACAATGCTTTTGTTTTTTTCAACTTATTTTTCAGAGAATAGAGTTTACTAAGTTATACGACCTTGAACATCTTTTCATATGTAACTGAATCTCTCCTTGAGATTCAAGCCTATGAGTATAATTTGTAAGCAAATAGAATTTATTTTGTCAGAAATTTAAAATGTGAGACTGAATTACACATGAACACATTTATAGTTTCTTTCAAAATTCCATTATAAAAAAACATGGCTCTGGGCAATTGAGTAGCATCTTCATACAGATGACTGGCATATTTTTAGGAGGTATAATTGTTCAATTAAAAGAGAATCCCTTTTGAGCAAGAATGACTTAGAGATTTGGAATGTGCTCAGAATTGTGCAAGTATAATGACTCAGTAGAAATATGGGGGTTTTGTGTGTGTGGACAAAGAAATGGGCCTATATATGGTTTTAATACAACTCAATTTTTGTTTGTTCCATCTTTTGTGCTATTTATAATTTGTCCACATATTTCAAGCTGGCTTCTGTCCATGAATGTCTGTAGAAATTAGAGATCAAAGAGATAATGTGCAACAGCATATCTTCCAGAGTCATTTTTTATGTGTTGTTCCTCATGAATTTCTCAACAACTTTTTATTGAGCAATTAGTTGGTGATGGACACGCCTGCCAACTAGGGGTATATAGTCATGCCTAAAAGCTAATCTCTACCATTGGAGAATTTATGTTTCAGTGAAGGGAAACAGCTAAACATAAATAAATAAGAAGGCAATTAGGAGATGGATGATATGAAAGTCAGTGAAGCAGTGAGCAGCATGAAAGATGGGCAGAGGAGTGATCATTTTTAGATAAAATGATTGGGAAAACAAAAACCTTTCAATAATTAGATTAGATTACATTTAATCAGAATTGCAAAAAAAAAAAAAGATAAAAGTGGATACTACATAGATCTCAGAAGTAAGAATATACCAGGCAGAGGGAACGTTTCCCTCATTTGTCAAGAATGTGAGAACAGAACAGGGTTGACATTTAAAGACTGGGAGAAAATCATCATGGCTGGAGCATAGTGAATTTAGAAGAGAAAACTGGATGATAAATTGCATTTAGTTCATGCCCAGTGGCATTAGACTTTGTATCACAGATTATGAGTCATTGTACCCATCCGTTCAACATGTATGTGAAGTCTCCTGAAATGTCACTGTCCCTAGGCTAGACTCTGGGTATAGAAGGGAGACGAAGGCCAGCAGAGCTGTCACTGTGTGAGCATTCCAGGGAAGAACCTAGGAAGGGCAGAGGAGATTACTTTAGCATGCTAGTACTATTCTGAATGAACCAGAGGGCTTTAAGTAGCTCTCTGGGGGTAACAATTTACCTAGGTTAGTACAATGCAAAAATTATTTCCTTTTAAATCAAAGATTGCTTTTTCTTTCAGTACCCTGTTAATGACATTCTGTTGTTGGAAATCTGGTGTTATTTTGACATTCATCTGCCACTTGCATTAGTGTATTGAGTCCTGGAATTTTCTACCACAGTTTTTAAATCATCTCCAGAAATGCAGAGCAGAGAATTGTTGGTTTAAAAAGAAAGCCATCATTTGACACAGGTCCAGCTTCCTGTCTCCTATAAAATTCTTGACCTACCTGTTGACTAGAGGATTAGAATATTATGAGAAACTTGCATGAAATCTAGGCCAAGTTGGTTAGAGGAAGCAGAAGTGTCAGTTAGGACTCATGGATGCTTCTCATGCTCCTTTTGTCAATTTTGGATCTCAGTTGCTGGTAAATACCAAAAAATTACACGTGTTTTGTTTCTCCTCTAAATGGTAAATTTACTGGGAGAAAAAGAACAATTGCTGGTATTGCCTCCTAAGGGTGTTTGACAAATAATACACAAATAAGCAAAAGCAAATATTCCCAGTGGAAAATGTTCACAACAATGCACAAAAAATTCAGACATCCCAAGGCTGCAGCTTCTTGTCATTTCCCCAAATATGCCCAATGTCTCCATTATCTCCTACCACCAGGACGTTCTGTTACTGTTTCAAGCTACTTGCTGGGTTGTGTCTTTGGAACACTTATTCTCTGGTCTAAATTCTACATTCTTTGGAGTGATTGTGGAAGAATTTGAGGACATAGACTTGATTGAAAAGAATGCTTATCTCCAAGGTAACGGTAAATTCTTATTGGCTAGAACAGTTTGTCTTCCTTCTGTGAGGCTTTTTGGTATTTGGAAAGCATCATGGGGGCAAATTTGCTTGAGAACATTCAGAGTCTTAGAAATGGAAGAGGCGGTGCAATGCCAATTACCTCAAATGCTTGTTTGTTCTCTGTAAGTTGTACCTGCTGAGCAGCCCAAGGCATCACTCCATACCCTGTTTCTGTTAAGACAAATTTCCTCTCGAGTTGCACTTTTCCAGCACACACTCCTTTGTTCAGTTTGTGCCTAAGAAGCAGGCTTGGTTTCAACGTACTTTGGTGAGTATTTTTTCTTCTTTTAGTTGTGACAGAACTCCTTATTTCACACCATGGAGAATCACTGTATCAGTGCCTGATGGCCACATAAGATACTCAATATACTCATTAAATAATAAGTTTTAATTGGAATTAATATCAGCATTTTCAGAATAAAGGAGTAAATGTGAAACTTTAAGTTTCTATTTGCATTTTAAAGTAGACATCAAGTTGGGGGGGGTGTCTAGAGATAAGGAGGAAACAGTTTACCTAAAGGGCAAAACGGCCACCAAATAAACAGTAACACAATCCATGTGCCTCTAGAGATGGGGATCAGAAGAGGAAAGATATGTCAATGAGCATTATTCTTACATCGACTTTTAGGAAGCAATCCTTGACTAAAAATCAACCTGGAATTGAAAGGCTAAGTAAGAAAGGAGGCTTGATGTTGACAGAACACTTGGCAGGAAAGCCATGAATGGGAGGGCTTCTGGGGGTCTGACTTCCTGAAACAGAAGCTTCTGTCTTCAGGGGACTATCATAGAAGCATGTTCTGAAAGACTTGGTTAGGAAGGCAGTGTGAATCCTTCTTCATTCTTTTATGCAAACGTGTTCCAGTCAGCTTATCTCTGTGGCAGAGTACTTCAAAAGGAGGAAATATTTGTTATTGTTCCATGTAGCAGAGATTCATGTCTATAATCATGTGACAGCAAAGTCTTGCAAGGTGGTTGCATGAGAAGATCATTTGATTAGTACTAGTCAAAAAATAAAAGAGACAGGGAGACCAGAGCTCTCAAACCTCCTTTAAAGGCAAGTTCTGAATAACATAAATTGTTTCCTCTATATTTCAGATCTTAACAGTACCACTACCTTCAAATTGACCTATGGTCTGTAACTAAACATCTAACACATATCTCTAACACATATGATAGATATAGATATGTGGCACATGTATGAGTTAGAAATTATCTATTGAGATTAAGCTTAGAATCATGTCTTTATATTTTCACCATTGATCATAATGTCTATACTTTGAGGTTTAAATTTTGCAATAATACTTAACACTTGATATTGAGTTAGAAGTCCAAGATGTGACTCAGGACTTGGGAGAGCCCTGCAAAGAATAATAGGGCAGTATTGTAGTCTGGATGTGTAGTATTTTGAATGTTTTGGTCCCCATAAGCTCATAGAAAATGGCACTATTAGGAGGTATGGCTTTGTTGGAACAGGTGTGGCCTTGTTGGAAAAAAATGTGCCACTATGGAGGTAGGCTTTGAGGCCTTTATACATGCTCAAGCCATGCCCAGTGTTTCACTCTATTTCCTGTTACCTATGGATCATGATAAAGCAGCTCCTTCTCCAATTATTATGTCTGCCTGCAAGCTGCCATGCACCTTGTCATGATAATAAGGAATAAAATCTCTGAGAATGTAAGCTGCCACAGCAATTAATTCATTTTTTTGTATAAGACTTTTTGTGATCATAGTGTCTGTTCACAATAATAGATACCCCAAATAAGACAGGATATGATAATGTCTTCTTTCTTATTTATGATTTGGATTCAGTATCTGTGTCATCTTCCTGAGTTTTATAAGCCACTCTTTGAAAATACATGCATCTACCATGTATCTTCATCATATTCACTGCTTATTCCTCTTTCCAACTCACCCCAGAATTCTCCCATCATTTGTCTCTCCTAACTTTATGACCAAATTTTCTAATTTTTTAAATATATTTTTACCACAATGAGTTACATTCGCACTACTAAAATTCACACAGGCAAATCAACTGGGCAAGGATATCACCTTCAATGCTCATACTCATGAAGAAAAGTGACTCTTTTTCTTCCATCAACTGCCAAAAGGTCTTCTGCTAAGGATGGAATCTTGGGATCCAATCCTCTTGTCTACTACTGTGTGCTGGTCTTCTGACTTGATGTTCTACATGCCTTGTGCAGGTGATCACTGCTATAGTGGATTCATGTGCACAAGAGCCATGTCATGTCCAAAAGATAGCATTAAGGAGCACAATGTCTCATCCCCTGGCATTTGTATTCTCTCCTTTCCTTCTTCCAAGTTGTTTCATTAGTCTTGGTTGGGATGTGTTGGTATAGAAGTTCTATCTATTACTGAGTACCAATGATTGCTTAGTCTCAGCACTTTGAACAGCAATACTTCTTTATATTAATTAGTATCCACTGCAATTAGAAGCTTCTCTGAATAAGGCTATGGGAAGCATCAGTCTTTGTAAATAAGTTTGATAACATGACCATTAAGAAAACCAATATCATTTTGTTCTCCCCTTAGGCCCATGACTTCCCTAGATATGTATTTTGTTCATATTAATGGTTTCAGACACAGATTCTCTACTATGAAGGAATCTTCAAATCTACTCAAGAGAACAGTTGTCACACACCCCCATAAATAGTCATACCAAGGAGATAATCTTGCCTGGCAAACTGGTATTGTAACATGAGGGTCCTATTGTAGGATACAATCATTGTTGTCTTTTGCTGGCAGTGGCTTGCACAACACCTTCCAACACCGTGAAACCTAGCCAACAGGGACAGTTTCCTCAGCATTTGACAACTGATTTCTTTGTGTGCTGAAAGCCAAGCATGTGGTGTCTTCAGCAATGAGGTCCTCCTATCTAACAGTGGTCAGTGAAGGGCAATGGCAATAGCCAGTACTGTTTTGAGTACCTTGGAGCTTCTATGACCTATAACTATTAGGGAAGTAATCCTTGCCTAGTACTGATAATTTCATTTAATAACCTGTGTTTTCTGCCTATAGTATTATTCACCAATATGGCCTATTTCTGTTCAAACTCATTTTTAAATACACTGTATTTTAATTAGCTTATAAATTAATGCAGTTTAATAAGGAGTCTTCATGTATCTTTAGTTTTGGTTAACCCACCCTATATTCCTCTTTTTCCCATCCCCCTATTCCCATTTTTCTTAACCCTTTAGACCCCACTATTTACCTACTTTTTTATATTACATATGATCTGCTATACCTTCTTATCATACCATTTTACTTGAATCATGAGATTACAGATGTGATAGTAAGTACTTCATGGACAGTTCATATCCATTGCACTTTCCCTTGCCCCCTCATATCTTTATTCCCTTTATTAAAACCTAAATTTAAAGTGATAACAAATAATATTTCATTCAATTATCATAACTATTTGAATAAAGACTAGATTTCACATAATCCCATGATACCTTCCAGATTCCACAAATAATTCTAATCCAGAGATGACGTAGATGTTCCTGGTTAAACTACATTGATCACAAAACAAAACCAAAGCCTAGAACCTGAGAAAAGTCCTGTCTGGGAAGAAGGGGAGGAGAAAGACAAGTAAAGAAATGGGATTATTCAGAATGCATTCTACACATATAGAAAGCTGCCAAAGAATTAATAAGAATTGTTTTGTGCATTTCTTTTGTTGCTGTATCCTGTTTTGTAAACCTTTACCAAGAATCTGTGTGTCAATGTTTATGAAAGTATTTAATTATAGTTTTCATTTTTACTGTAAAAGCATTAAGATGAGAAAACTAAGGCTGGAAACACTGACGTCATTCTGATAGCAAACAGTCTCAAAAGAACATTCTATTTCTCAGAGTACACTGTGTTCTAAAATATGGATGTTCGCAGGATTGAAACCTATTGTATGAGGAAAGTGGAATATTGATCTGAAAGGTCAATGAACATAAACTCTATGTTTATCTAGGTAATCACTCATTTTATAATTTCCTGGAGCTGAATGTTCTTTGATATTGGCACCATTAACTTTTATGGCTCCATGTTAAACAAATGTGCAGTATATGTAAGAGCACATGGTCTTATTACAGTTTTCTTGCAGCCAAAAGGGTTCTATAGAAAAAGTGCCAATAGTTGATAATGATGCTGCTTCTGTGTTTTGAATCTTTTTATGTCCCAGACAGCATGGCAGATACACTCAGTAGAGCATCTTTTAACATCCTCACATGGCTTTATGAAGACACATTGGTAGCTCCATTGGATGGTTGAGTTCAATGAAGCTTAAAGTATTCATTTTTTGTTATTGTTGCTTTTTCTAGGTTTTACAACTGCCAAAATTAATTCAAATTAAAACTAAATGTAACTCATGAAAGAGTAACATTAGCACCATGGTTGAAATCTTCAAGCTTTGTGACTTTTTTTAGGGAAAAGCAGACAAATGTCTGTTAATCACAGGTAAGACACCAACAGCAGACTAGAGAAATAGTTTCATCCAAGTCCAACTTGGTGAACCAATAGGCCTTGGTTTCACTTATGGGAATATGAAGTAAAAGATACTTGAGGGAACATGAATATCTCCAAGGCATCTGTGTCACAGACAAGCCTAATGCAGCATGAATGACAGCTCATGGAAATGGCATCCTTAGTGTGCTCTGCCCAACTTACAGGCAATTCCCTTGAAGACTTTCCTCCAGCCCTGCTCTTTCTTACTGTTCTTATAACATTGCATAGGGAATTTATGAATCTCAGAACTTTCTAAGCTTCTCAGGTCTTCAAAGTTGCATGAATTTTACTTCTAAGTATTATGTCTCCACCCTGCAGGAAGGAATTTTTTAATTTGAAAGAAATGGCTACAAAACAACTATTTATATTTGCCAAACTAATATGAACCATCATCTTTATAGGCAAACTGTTTTTTTGACTATACAGTAGAGTTTGACAATCTGGATTTAAAGGTAGATTCTGAACTTGGGCAAGTGATTTACCTTTTTTAGAACTAAATTTTAATGTCATGAAAAATAGTTTACAGTACTTTTATACTGCATAGTGTTGTGATGAATATTACAAGAATTAATCCCCACAAAGTACTCTGACAGAAATGAGGCATTGAATAGATGATTTTATAATGATAATATTAATGATATTACCTTGGTCTTTGAAGTTATAATTCCTTTACAGATGTTAGCAAACATCAGCACAGCTTCAGTGAAGATGAAAAATTCTTTGCAGCTTTGGAAATTCAAGCTGCTTTCCCTGTGATCTCACAAACTTACAAAGATCACAAACATTTCTATCTTTATATCACAACCAGGACAAACTTACAAAAGGATAATCCCCAGGGGACCCTATCTGTGAAACTGCAGGGACTTGGCTTCTACAGGGTTGGCCGCCCCAGGGACAGGAGAAATGTTCTAATCGTTAATCGGATTTCCCTTCCATCTTCCATTCCCTTAACATAATATCCTCCTGGGTGAAATCCAAATTAACTGAGTGTCTATTGGGTGCTCAGCACCATGCATTTTCCATGGGCACTTTGATGTTATCACATTTTCCCCCTCAAGACAGGAAATCAACTTATTTGGTACGTTCCTTTCACTGCCAGCAGAGATACAGCAAACGATAGCTACTGTCAATTTATAGAGATAACTACTGACTGGCTTAAAAGTATTTGGTCAAAGCAAAAAAAAAATACTCATGATTTAATAACTTAGATGTCCCTATGTTTTCTATGTGTGTTGCTCTAACTTAAAGTTTCTGGTATTTTGATGGTCCCTGGACATGCACCGATGATTTGTTTTAAGAGTGAAAACCATTTATAGAACTCATAATTGGAAAAACTGTAGAAATTTTTGTTTTTGTGTCAATATTTGTTTATATAATGTTTCTAAATATATTTCATGTTTAATACTGTTTCTGTCAACTTCCGGAGGATAAAATTTCATTTATAAAGCTGAAGATGGAAAAGAAGCAGAAATAATTCAAAGGTATTTGTAAGAAAAGGCAATGGAAACTTTAATACATTTGTAGTTTACTGTCTGGTAAACTATTATGAATGAGTGATTATTGGTCAATACCCTATTATTGGGAGCAAGTCTATACTAAGTTAAGGAGGCTCTTAAAATTGAGTAAATTTTGCTCTCAGAAAGCTCATAAGGCTTAGGAGAGAGAGAGAGAGAGAGAGAGAGAGAGAGAGAGAGAGAGAGAGAGAGAGAGAGAGAGAGAGAGAGACTGATATTCTGGTACAAGATAGAGAAAGAAAACTTCAAAATAAAGAAGCAGTAATTATAATACTAAATAGAATAGGGAGACAGGGAAGAGGTGGTGTTGCTTGAATTGGACCTTAGCGAGTGGAAAGGTTTTATCTCAGGAAGACAATAGAGCAGCGAATGACTGAGTACAGTGTGAGAAATGAGAGGAATGGCTGCCTGCTTTAGCTGATGTAGAGGACACAAGAAGAATGAAAAATGTCAGTGGGAAACACAAAGGCACTCACTCATTAAACTGAGGGCTGAGTTAGCTGTCTGACATGCTATTGGATAAGTAAAGATCATGTTGGCTGCTGTATGTTCTGCATTATTCTTCCTACTACACAGAGACCCTAGTAAAATGTCACTGTCGCACATGGGATGGTAGCTATTAGGAAGTAGACTGTACATGGATGCCCTTATTTGTTTTGACTTTGCATATTAAGTTTTATGCCAACAAAAAAAAGTTTTCTCCAGGAAATGGCCACTTGGACTCCTGATTCCTGGCCTGAGACAAGGATTAACAGACCCTCAGACCCTATGTAGTGCATAATCCACCTTGATTTCCCTTTTATTGTTTCTTCATGGTCCTCTCTGGCTTTGCCTTGAAATCTGGTGGTGATAGAAAAAGGAACATTTTCATTTTGCCAAGCTTTCCTTCCAGCAGATAAAATATTTCACCCTCCATTCTGCCACATGGGTAATTTGAATGTTTCTACACAGAAAATCCTCTAATTTATACCATTTCTTTGTAAATATTGCTACCCTACATTGGTCTTATCATCTCCTTGTTTATTGAGTCAAATAATGTCTAAAGAAATGACATGCTCTAGGGTTGTGCATGGCCTTTTTAAGGTCACTAGTGAATACTTGAAGTCTTAATGCCTTCTATAATAATGTCAAAGGTCTCACATTCACTCAACAGTAAAAAAAAAAAATTAATCACAGACATGCTTGTAATCATTTCAGCCTACTTATCTTAGTGACTAAACATAGTTTATTTTATATCCATGGTCCTATAGAGGGTAAGGCTAAGTGTAGTGATAGGAAATAAATGTGCAGTCACCATAACCTCACTTGAGCTAACCAAGAAATCACGAGAAGGAAGTCATCTTAGGAGCTGGTGGTGTGGTCCTTAAAAGGTGACTTTAAGCTGAAGTCAGAGCAACACAAAAGAGTCATCTTTATGTTCAGATACAGTAGTTTCACTTACAATATTTAGACTTAATGATTCTGTAAAAGTCCTACACGGTCAGTGGAAATCACAGTAACCAAGAGATGACTATATGAAGACAGTATTCAACTGTTAATTTCTAAATCAAAAGCATGTGCATGCGTTTTAGAATTTAAGATTATAAAAATATCCAGCAAATTCAAAGTTAAGGAAGAAATGTCACATAAGAATTATGGGGATGCAATCTTAAGTCAGCATGCTGTGCTCATAACACAGACATACTTGATATCCAGAACTACAGGAAACTTCTGTTGGATCACCAATCTTTGCTATACAAGTCTTATGCTTTTCATTTTTTTCTGGATAACTAGCTCCATTTTGCTTTGTCCTTCCATTTTATGTTAATACCTTCACTCTGATTTTAATCTAGGATTCTGGTCCAGAAAGTATGTAACCTCTTTTTATATACCTTCCCTAAATCAACCTATGTGGGTTTGATATTGTTCAAGAAGCAATCTTACTTTCTTAATTTCTATATTCTGGAAGGATGATTTCTGTATTCTGAGAGGGCAGTATTACCTTAGGTCTATGAAAATGGCAACAGCATTTTTCTGAGCTAGCCACATGCACAGGATATTAATTTTAGATTATCTCATTCATCAATCACTGATGCTGAGCAGACCCAAAATGCCATAGGTAAGACAATCATTTATTATTTCTCATTATTATGAAACTTGAACTATCTTATGAGAATGGTTCTTCTAATCTTTGTGACATTAGTTAGAGTCTTTCACCTGGCTGTAATTATGGTGCACTGAATATGTGTTGGAAGTGTGAAGTGTGCTTCAGTCTGAGATCCAATAAGTCACTTTGCTACATTCACTTGGCTAAGGGAAGTACAAGTCCAGCCTGATTCAGGAAGAGATAACATATACCTATTGATAAATGGGATGCATCATGAGAAGGAAGGAATTAAGGATGGCAATCTTTGAAGACCATTTGTTTTTCACAGGTTGATTTTTAGATTAATCAATTCTAGTGAATAAAATATCCTCAAGCCTTTTCTGGAACCTTTATTGTATTATGGCATTGCCTTGAAATATGTCTCTTCTGCTATGACTTCTTAAGAAGAACATCTTGCCTATAGTTCCTACTGTGAAAATGTGTTGAATGTTTGCAGCTTGGGTATTCTTTGCTTTTTGTCTAAAATCTACTTATGAGTGAGTAAATCCCATACCTATTTTTTCTGGGTTTTAGTCTATCCATTTGCTTCAAATTTTAGGATGTCAGGGTTTTTTGTTGCTGAGTAGTACTACATTGTGTAGATGTACCACAGTTTGTTAATCCATTCTTCAGTTGAGGGGCATCTAGGTTATTTCCAGGTTCTTGCTATTACAAATAATACTGCTATGAACATAATTGAGCTAATGCCTTTGAGGTATGAATGTGCATCCTTTGGGTAAATGACCAATAGTGAGTGGTATTGCTAAAACCTTGGGGAGACTGATTCCCAGTTTTCTGAGGAACCACCATACTGTGTTCCACAGTGGCTATACAAGTCTGCATTTCCACCAACAATGGAGGAATGTTCCCCTTACTTCACATCCTCTCCAGCATAGGCTGTCATCTGTGTTTTTAATCTTAGCCATTCTGACAGGTGATGTCTCAAAGTTGTTTTGATTTGCATTTCTCTGATGACTAAAGATGTTGAATGTAAAGCCAAACTTATCTGAGCTATGGAAACACACATATTGACATATCAAGAATGAGAAACCAACTATGTATATTTGGGACAAAAAATAAATAGAGAAAAACATAAGTCCAGATACCTAAAATGTAGTTATCCTCAGCATCTCAGAAATAACCAGAGGCCATTGTCTATATTCTGAGGACAAAAAAAAAATGTTGACTAAGGCTTAAGATCTCTATGCTTTTTAATTTGCTTTCTGGTTTCTAAAATCCTTTCCCTAAGTTATTTTCTCTTATTCATAAGTGGCCTGGTTATGTCCAGTTTTCTGTTGACTTGCAGTCTTTATATATTTTTAGGTTCCCAAGTATTTTTTTATTTCAATTTTGAATTACTTCTAGCAAACCTGGGTTGTAAACCACCTTCATACTTTTAAAGAACTTTCAGTGAATCAAATTAGTCATCACTTCATGAAATGGAAAGCATAGTAACAGATTGAACTATCCCTCTCTCTACATGAGGATAATGTTGGGTTATAGTAGAATACTTAAAATATCTTAAAATCTCTGAGTCCATGACCTAAAATATTTTATTGTTTTTAGCAATGGCTTATATAGACTTAATTTTGATTTTTAACCCTTCATGGTCAGAGTTTTCTTGTATGACTTTCAATCTGATTTTAGCCTCAACCTACGTTTCCTTTAGAATATCTAGCTGCCTGGAGAAGACTTCCAGACAAAGTATAGCACTGGAAACATTTCCTTTCATCTCTGCCTGAAGATAAAGCAGCTTATCTTTTAGCATCTTCAATGTTGTTGTTCTTTATCATGTGTCTCTAAAACAAGCCCATTCATGTTTTACATCCTTCTGAATCTCTCCGTAGTTTTATTATGCACATTTTGTATTTCTATGTAGTAGCAGAAAACAATCATCCTAATTCTTACTCAACCTAAAGCTGAATTCCCATTTTCCATCTTCTGTAGCAATTTCCTCAACAGTTGTCTGGCATTTCAATGCTCTGTCCCTCAATCCTCTCCTGCCTCTGTGTCCCAAGCTGGTTTATGCTAAACCAGCATCACTCTTGATATTCATTTCAATTATGCACCATCAAATATTGATAGTTGAATATTGCATAATGAACTATCCTCAGCAGGTGCTGACATTGCCACACAAAAGCTTTTGTCATCTACAAATTTCACACAGGAGAACTGGGCAACTGATTTAGAAAGTTGTGAATAAGATTATAAACTTCTATTGGGCTACACTCCTGGCTACCCTCTTATATATGCAGTTCATGGACCATGGATTGAATATGTTTGATATGATAATATTATTGTATTCTATTAATTGTAATATAAAATGATCATATTTACTCATGGTTTTGTTGGTGAAATCTACCAGGGCACAGTGGGGATGATCTTTCCATGACTGAATGTCTTCTGTCTTATATGGGATAATTAGGAGGTATAGTGAGGTCAGCAGGCCAGCTTTACAAGGCTCATTCAGTTGCATTTTCATTATTGGTACTAATATTTCTTTTTAATTTTACTGACTGGGAAACAATAGTGTGTGCACATAGAACTAAAAGGAACTGTTAGTGAAGGTTGTCAAACAGAGATTTTATATCTGATTTAAGATTCTTTAAATATTTCTCACGATAACCCTTAAGAATTATGTGTAATATAGGGAACATCTTTATCTTCAAAATAAGTATGATTTCAAGAATCAGTCTTAACCCTTACCATGTGAATGAACTCACATCTTCAAACCTATTCTGTTTTTCTTTAAGAAGTTTTTTTTTTTTTCATTTCACATACACTCACTCTGCTCTTCCATGCCCTACCTCCACCCCACCCCATCCTCTACCTACTCTTCAAAGGGGGTAAGGTCTCACTTGAATGGTCAAGAAATAATTAAATTTATGGCTGATATTAATAAAATAGAAACAAAGGGAACAATACGAAGAATCAATGAAACAAAGAGTTGGTTCTTTGTGAAAACCAATAAGATAGACAAACCCTTATCCAAATTATCCAAAAGGCAGAGAGAAAATATCCAAATTAACAAAATCAGAAATGAAAAGTGGGATATAACAACAGATAATGAGAAAATCTAGAGAATCATTAAGTTATACTTTGAAAACTTGTACTCTACAAAATTGGAAAATCTAAAAGAAATGGACATTTTTCTTGACAGATACTATATACCAAAGTTAACAATTGAACTAGATGTATAATCCCCAACAAAATATAAGTAGTCATCAAATGTCTCCCAACCAAAGAAAGCCCAGGACCATTGTTTCAGTACATAATTCTACCAGAATTTGAAAAAAGAACTAATGCCAATAGTTCTCAAATTTTTCTACACAATAGAAACAGAAAGAAAATTTCTAAACTCCTTTTATAAGGCAATAGTCACCCTGATACCCAAATCACACAAAGATGCACCCAAGAAAGAGGATTACAGACCAATCTCACTCATGCACATTAATGAAAAAATATACTAATTTTCTAAAGAAATCTCTAGAGTTTGAGGTTATTTTACTACAAATAGATTAAAAAACTAAAGCAAAAATTAAAAAATTTGAAAAATTATGAACACACACATTTTGAGATAAGTATGTAGAAGAAAAGGGGAAGGAAAATTTGACTGTAAGTGAAAGCATTCTTAAAAGTAACGACGTACACATCATTACAGAGCTGGGTTAGGATTCAGTATTTGATGTAAACAAAAGCTTCCTCAGGCCTAAAACAGCTAAAAGTCAGAACGCATTGTTAAGCCAATAGGCAGCCTTGGTTTATTTTGATTCACTTGAACATGAATTTGAGTTCTCTGATTGTTTCTCCACCTTATCTAGAAATGTAATGTGAGTCCTGAAACTTTGGTCTCCATCTACCCTGTACCTTTATTGTACTTTCTTTTTCTCCTATAAGGACACCAAGAGCATTGCAGCTTCCATCCATGAACAAACATCTTTTTAAAATTGTTGATAGTATTTTAGAGCTTGTGACTGTGAAAATAAAAATATCTCCCAAAGCTGTGGAATTGTGAGTTGTGAAGAGAGTTATTGTGAGCACAATTCCCCTTGCAAGTGGGAAATGTGTCTCTCACCTTCAAAATCAACCTGTTCCAGAATCATACAGTGTGGACATTATTTCCCAGGTTAAACTATTACTTAAATAAATCTTTATAACTAGATTTAACGCACTTTAGTTCTGCCTGTTTTATGGATGAATACTATTTAATTTAATATATTACAATGTATCATAGATCGAATAATGAATTACATATCTTTCCCATATTGCTTTCCTTGATTCAAGAGATATAGAATATTATATTGGACTTGGGATAATTTTTCTAAAAACATAAGTGGTAAGCAATTCACATTTCCTTATCAGCCATATAAAGTTTGGCAACTCTAGTTATCTCCACTACATTCACACAATACTGACCCTGCTTCCAATCAGTCATGGAAAGTGGAGGGGTTCAGAAGGCCCTACCTTTGCTCTTGAGCTAGTGGTTACTGAGAGATTTTTGGAGATGGAGAAACATTGTCTTCTGTTGTATGCCCACTGCCAGGCTGTAAAGGATAGCCCTAAGCCCATGGCCACACAAAAGGCCCTGGATGAACTCAGTGAGTCATAAAATAAAATAGACACAAGCATGAGAGATTAGTGTGGAAGAGATGATTGGAAAGGGATGAGAGGGATGTGGGAGGGAGTGAGGAAAGAATGGTCAGTATATAGACCTGTTAGATTGCCTAAAATCAAATATTATAAATACATACACACAAACTTTAAATAAATGTCTGGAATGAATAATATCTAATTGTCCTTTAAACTTTGGAAACCTGTGACCATAGGGTGATTCCATGAGGAGGAATGATACTCTGTGATGTGTTAAGTTTTAATTTTACAGATTATCCACCATGACAGACACTAAAACATATTTTTACATTACTCCTTTTAAAAACACAAAAAATAAGTTTCTGAAGGATAAGTTGACAAAGGACATGGTGAATTTCCAGAATTAACTGTGAAAGACAGATCACCTAGGCATGACTGAAAGCCATGCATAACCTTTGTGTTCAGGTACTTCATTTCATAAATGTCACTTTCTCTCATTCAATGAGACTGTCATTATACTATTTTAAGCTTTAAAATTTGTGTTCTGAAGTTGAACAGGAATTATTGTTTCTATCTTTGGGCTTATTAGAAATAATTTAAAATTCATTTAAAAGTGATAAAAATCACCCTTTTAGTTTGGTTGAATTCAGTTAAATGTTGAAAATTGCAATGCAGTTCTTTTCTTCCTTTTGTATGTGTATAACTTTAATTGGCAATAGTTCTAGATCTGTATGTGCAGCACAAGACTATTTTAAGGGCCTTAGAAAAACAGATTGAGAATTAATTTTCTTTACTTTTTAATTCACCAGAAATAGATTAAAACAGAATAAATTAGGGGATAATGTTACCTAGAATTTCAGACTTTTCCATATATAGATAAACTTTAAAAATATGACAGTTGAACTATATTATCATTGTGATAAGCAAATTAGAGGTTACATCACTGGAAAATAAGCATGCCTCTGATCTTACTTCCAAAATAAGTTATAAGATTTCAGGAAGTTATAAAATAATAATGTAGCATTGGAATCACCTTCCTTCCAATATCAAGGGAATAGGTATTTGTAATTTATTTAACAATTTGATCTCTAAATAATTCTTATTCTCCTAATTCAAAATTTTCCCAGTGCTAATTAGGAAGTCAGGGAAAGAGCTAGAGTTATATGAGTCTGCTGGTGTTGGGTAGTCTTCACCAGTCAGAGAAGGGAAGAGAAAGACACTTGACTTCTATGAGTGAGGGTTTTCTCAGGAAAGGCCAGCTGAGGAACTGCTTCATCTGGTGGGGAGCTGAGGAACTGCAGAATCTAAGTGTGTTGCAACAAGTATGAATTACAAGCATTGAACTTCCAGAAAGTTGGTGAAAGTTAGGCAGTTATGTGTGGGCATAAATTAGAGGCAGGAAAGCTGTATCACAAAGAACCACGGTCACATTCCTGGTTGCAGAAGACTACTCCTGGGTAGATGTTTTCCTGAATGGTGCTATGTTCAATAAAAACATAACAAAACATGATCTTTTGAAGAAGGTGAGATTGTGTAAGGCAGGGGCTGAAAAAATTTACAAGGCTGCCTTGGAATAAACTGTATTAAAATTTAAAATAATAGAAGTACCCATACTATCCTAATACTAGAGGATGGAATTCAAATAGGCATCCATCATTCAACTATAAAGGGTACTTATGTATTTGCATAGTGTTTAACAGATATATTTTTGTCCTAGTTACCTTAGTCTGACTTGACAAAATAGAGACATAATTTAAATGACAGAAATTCCCTTCTCCATAATCTTTAACATTTGCAGTCTCAGATGAAGGCACTGTGTGTTTACCTTCTACTGGGGGCTTTCTGCCTGGCTTGTGGGTAGATGCCTTCTCTTAGTGCTCTTATAAGCAGAAGAGGAGAGAATTCTAATCACTACAAAGGCTCCTTCCTCTCAAGACTTAGGCCAGGCTTACATGTCAACCACAGCTCTCTCTCCAGATGTCATCATGATTGTCGCAGTCTTTCACAGAATTTGTGTGTGTGCTACAGGATTGCAGTTCAGTGAGTGACAACTGCCAGTTTTGATCATCTTATTGACACCAGAGGATTCATATACCATATTTCATTTTCCTTCTACAAAGTATCTGTAATTTGTTCAAACATAAATTGTCTCCATAGTCTAATGAGCTTGTCCATATGTCTTAAGATTAGTTGTTCTAGCTTAATTATTCTATACTTTCTTCTGAAATACAAGGTTTATCCATTTGTTTCATGAGTATAAAAGATATTTCTTTCATTATTTGTTCCTTTTTGCAAATAAAAGAGCTATTGGTTCACAATTTTGGGGAAACACAGACATTGATTTCACTTTTTCCAAAGGTTATTTTCTGATCTGTATGAGAAAGAAGGATGTTGCTCCTTGGTTTATATGTCTACCCAGCTAATTTGGACAACTCACAAAGCCTGTTTCCCTATTATCTACAATAAATTTAAAAAAGAAGATTGAAACCCTTATTCTGAATGGAATGGTTCACATATTACATTCCCATTTAGGTATTGTTTCCATCTCATAACATCATCCTAATTGTAGATTCAGACTAATCACTTGCTCACAGGGCTCCTCACTCTTCACTATAATTTTCTCTTTTAGAATCCCACAGCCAAGAGAAAATATGTTCCCAGTAATATTAATTTAGGTGATGCCTTGTGTTCAAGGCAAAAGAAAATAAACTTCAAGAAAAATTCTGAAAAACTTTTCTTCTTTGAGGTTTCCATTCTTTCAAAAATATTTTTAGTACTGTTAGCCTTATTCATACGTAGCTTTACATTATTCAAATTAATGTGTGTATATAATCCGATTTTATTTTGGAATAATAAAACTCACGTGAATTTGGGGTGATGAAAGAAGAGCTAGAAGTTGCTTTGTTTTCTTTTAAAGGGGAATTGACTAGATTCCACTTAATTTTTTCTGTAGACATTTTAAGCTGGGAGCTAAAGGATTTCATTAGGCTAGTCCCTTGGAAAAGACAGCATTTTTGGTAGTAAAGTTTAAAGGAAAAATATAGATGAATTACAAACATTGTTCAAAAAGCTATTTGATTATGAGGAGTATAGTCATCACCATTGACAAGTGGAAGAGAATATCTGAAATTGTGAGTCAGCCAGCCAAATGAAGTGCATAGTATAATACTTCAATGTTTCTGTCTTTAAGATACAATAGATGCACAGAGGAGCCACATACCCAGTGATTATAAATATTCCTGAATTTTAGTAAATTTTAGAAAAGCTTTTGTGTCATAAGCTGTGTGATTTGTAAACAGCAAATGAGAAATTCAATGTTAACTGTTTCATGTCTTGGCACCCCTTTTAGTCTCCAAGTCATAGAGTAGTAAACTCTGATGTCAGCTTACCTCTTGTACTACCATCTACTTAAGCCACTAGGCCTGCCACATTGTATCAGAGGATAATCATTATAAGTATTGATCAACACAATGAGGTAATAGGGCAATAACAAAATTCCACAATCTTTCTTCATGATTAAAAAAGAAAACAGGTTTTAATTGCAGACATTTCCCACCTTGGTTTATGTTACAATATAGTGTCAAGAAGTTTATTTTCTGGAGCAGGAAAAGAACTTCCAGTGTAGAGAGGGAGATGGCTCATTGTTATACATCTGTCACAGATTCCCAGTTTCCAGCAGTTATTAAAGCTTATGCATTGCTGCTTGGGAATTCTCTCCAGGGACTTCAGATGTGAGAGTGGACCATAACAAATAAATTCCCACCAAGATAGCATTTGGCATACCTTAAGATATCTGCAGAACAAAAGTAGATAAATGCACACTAAACCTTAGCAGGAGATCTAGGGATTAACTTGGCTAGACTCATAAGATTTTCAGAGCATTTTTCTCTGAAGAGTTGAATCCATCTTCATAGGATATATTTATTGGTATCAGCAAAGAGATTAAATCCAACAGGGTGAGACTGTTCTTTATCTTAAATGAAAGGCGAAAGTATGTGTTACAGCCACACCAGTAAAATATCTCAATTTCTATTATTTTTCATGACCATTTATGTAAACATACATCATATTCTCCTCATCAGCAATTTTAGTTTCACTTAATTCTTCAAAATTAACTTTTATATGTTGTTATTCAAGAAGTTATCCATTGATAATCCCAAGGCAAAGTAGTAATTACTCCGAGGTCTAATGCATTTAACAGTATTGGATGAGCAGATAGATAATAATAAGTCTGCAATTGAGACTTGGTATGATTCTACCATCAATATTTTCTTTGGGGTGTGCTGACTGAATTTGGATTTTAATGAAAGACTCAAGCTTGTCATGAACTTGACTATTCCCTGCACCAATGAATTGCAGAAAACCCAAGTACAGGTCAGATTTGAAAAACTTTACAGTATATTCATGTTTTACTCCCCAATCCTTTTTTTCTTTCTTTCTTTCAGTGTCTGCCAAACCAAGACCCCACAGTGATGAATATTCAAAGAAAATCCCTCCTCCAAAACCAAAACGGAACCCTAACACTCAGCTTAGTACATCATTCGATGAAACCTACATCAAAAAACATGTGCCAAGGAGGACCTCGCTTCCTCGAGATTCATCTCTGTCCCAGGTCTGCAGCCCAGCAGCAGACCCTGAGGAAGAGGAGCCTGTATATATCGAGATGGTGGGTAACATTCTTAGAGACTTCAGGAAGGAAGAAGATGATCAGAGTGAGGCTGTGTATGAAGAGATGAAATACCCCATTTTCGATGACTTAGGCCATGATTCCAAATGTGACTTTGACCATCACAGTTGTTCTTCACAGTGTGCTACTCCCACGGTGCCTGACCTGGACTTCATCAAGTCTTCAGGATCATGTACTCCTAAGGGTCTGCTTTGTGAGATACCCCCTCCCTTCCCCAACTTGCTTTCTCATAGACCACCCTTGCTGGTGTTCCCACCAGCCCCAGTACACTGCTCTCCAAATTCCGATGAGTCTCCACTGACCCCCCTGGAAGTCACAAAGCTTCCTGTGTTGGAAAACGTGTCTTACATGAAACAGCCACCTGGAGCATGTCCATCCTCCCTGCCATCACACACCTCCAGCCACGCTAAAGACCAGACCGGAGCCCTAGGCCCTGGGCCTGCCACATCTGTTCTTTCCTCATCCCCTCCACCTCCATCCACTTTGTACAGAACCCAATCTCCTCATGGCTATCCAAAAAGTCATTCCACCTCCCCATCCCCTGTCAGCATGGGGAGGTCCCTGACGCCCTTGAGTCTCAAGCGGCCTCCCCCCTATGATGCTGTGCATTCTGGCACCCTTTCAAGAAGTTCTTCCTCAGTGCCTCACTTAACCCCAAGACCCGTGTCGCAAGATGGAGCCAAGATGGTCAACGCTGCAGTGAACACCTATAGCACTGCACAGAGTGGCTCCAGGTCCAGGACACCCACCAGTCCTTTGGAGGAGCTCACCAGCCTTTTTACCTCAGGGCGGAGCCTGCTGAGGAAGTCATCCAGTGGCCGGAGGTCCAAAGAGCCTGCAGAGAGTAAGTTGAGCAACCTGGTCTGGTGCAGGCCTCAAAACCAAAATGAGGCCCATTATACACCACAGCTGAGAACACTGCACAATGCTTGGCCATAGCTGCTTCTAATTCCTACTCGAAGGCCTTTGGCATCATATGTAGGTAAATGCACAACATACATACACCCATTACACCAGCACCACCACACCCTGTACCCCCCCACACACACACACACCACTCACAAAAAATAAAATAAATAACAATATCTTATGTTTAGGATGCTCTTTTTGGATTCATTTTTGTCTACATTAGATGAAATCATTAAAATGTGAAAACTGTTACCAGTGTTTTTTAAAGACCAAGAAATAACCACTTTCTGAGTGATTATCTCTTTCATGAGTCCTACACAGCTAACATTACAAATCTATAAAAAGTCTCATGTAATTCCAGGTCAATTGTCTCCAAGTTCAGATCACTTAGTCACACTAGTTTTGTTTATGTTGATTGAAACATGTGTTAGTCTCTTAAACTGATTTAATCATCATATGTCAAATGAGTGTACCATGCAATTTGATTATCTATTTACATGGTTCAACTGTTTATTTGAGAAAAAAGTTTTTATTTTTGATGATGTATATGACCATGGCATCCTCAAATAATCCATAGTCATTGGTGGTCATAAGTGACTTTTCCTCTCTTTATCTGGAAAGAGTTATAAATGCATTAGTAGTTAATCAAATGACACCTCCCCCATCTTTTAATGAACCTAACTTAAAAAAAGTCATTTTTAATGCCTTTAACCTGTTTGAGTTACAGTGATACATATATGAATATATATAATTAAATTATTTCAAAAATTAAATTCTTGAATTTAAGAGTCTATATGCCATGTTAGATACATGAAACAAATCTGTGTATGTATATAACATGTCAACATCTCAAATCTTTCAGGCACACACTCAGAATTCTTGGGAAAAATCTGTCTGTAGAGTAGTTGTGTGGTATTCAAACAGTTTTGGTGGGCAGGGATGTTTGACAATGTCAATGTTCAGTAAAAATCATTAGTTGGCACTCTGGGATTAAACTGTTGTCTACAACAGGAAAGTTGAGATTGTAGAAAATAATTAAAAACTACTCAGCACAAGGCAGATTCACAACAAGCAGTTTTCTAAGAATAAATAAGAACATGTGAAGAAATGATTTACATTTAAAACACACAAATTCCCCTTTAAAATTATCAGGAGTTCCTCTTAGAGTTGGTGGAAGTATTGGGCTTTCTCCCTACCTGTTGGCTTCTTTAGAGAACCTGAACACCTTCAGCTGGCAGCTGTGTCAATTAGATAAAAAACTGTGCAAAGGGGGACAATTACCTAATGAAGTTATTTCATGGGGAAAAATCTATCTACTAATACCTATCTGTCAGAGACACCACTACCTGACTTTGAAAGGTTTTGCATGCTTCAAGAACAAAACATATGCGTGGAAGTGTGAGCTGTATCCTTTGCAACCTTTGGCAGCCAAGGAGGGGTTCCTTTCCATTGTCTATGAGTTTTGTCTCAACCCTTCAGAGAAAGTCATGCTGAGTTTCATTAGCCCTGACATTTTATTCTCCATAAAGGGAAGGGAAGAAAAATGCAGAGTGGAAATGAGTAAGTAAAATTTTAATTGTCCTGGACTTGAAGAAAATAGAAAAATATTGCTTTATGCTAAAAAATCAGAAATGCTCTTAGGAATGTTATGTGATACACAAAACCCAAACTTGTTAATAATACAACTTAACTGGTAATTGCTGCTTCAGTGTCTTCATTAACATCTTCTTTCTTTTACCCTAGCCTGGCAGTGTTTGTAGGCACCTGTTGATATCATAAGCACAGGATGAATGACCAAAGTACTGAGAAATTCATGGTTCAAGTGTTGTTAAGCTTCTTGAAATAATAGTTCAGGATTATTATACATTTTAAGGATAAAAGCAAGATTGGTATCTGTTTTCCCTCTTTCTTTACACATTTGAAAGGTAATTTTAAAGCATTTAATTAAAAAAATATGATATGCTTTTAACTAAAGAAAAAAATGTAAGATAAAATTTATACTTTTGACTATTTTTTTTAATAATCTAAAAGACACACATTTTCTGGTTTGATCTCTGCTGCTGTGCTAAAAAACAAAAACAACAACAAAAGAAAACCAAAAAAACTCTCATCAACAGTAGGCAATTCAAGGAACTTAAGGAGGGGAAGGGTCCATTTGGCTTACACTTTCAAGGCACAGCCCATCACAGAAGGATGTCAAGGCAGGAACTGGAGGCAGGAATCTTAAGGTAGACCTGCTGTTTTCCAGGATTACCTCCAGCTTTATAGCCAATGAGGAATAGGAGAAACTGGAAAGAAACACCATTTGCTAGGCTCACTACCTAGTTCATTTGATCACAGGCTCATGATTACCTAGCTTGCTTACACACTCCAGCACTGATGCCTAAGGTATGGTGCCCCTTTGAAATCAATTAACAGACAAAAAAATCCCTCATGGGAGCTAGAAAGGAGGCTCATGTGTTCCTTATACAGGGTACAAGAGTTCTGTTTTCAGCATCCTTATTGCAACCATCCCTAATTATAGTTACAAGGGATCTGGGGTCCCCTTCTGGTCTCCACAAACATCAGGTATACATGTGGCACACAATATACATGCAGGCAAAACACTCACATTCAAAATAAAAATAATGAAAATCTTTAAAAAAAATTCTTTATGGCACCTGCTTACAAACTAACTCGATAGAGCCAGTCAGGTTTCCAATCTTGACCTGTCACTAGATGCATCAACCTCAGAAATCTTGTATTTGACTTCTGACATCATGGTCATCAGTGTACAGTGGCTAAGTAGTCCATAACTACTACAAAGGAAATTAAAACACTGATTTAAGATTCAAGCTGTGGCTAGGGAAGTAAATCAACAGGTATGGAGTCTATGACACATGCATGACAATCTGATTTCGGATCCTAGCACACTAACAACAGTGACAGCTAAAGGCAAAGATAGCCCCACAAAAGATGACCCAGAAACTTACTTAGGTAATCACAAGTACAAAAGACCCTTAATAAATGCTCATAGCACCACCTTCTTTGTCTTTAGAGCCTGTCTGCTCAGACACTTGTTTAAAAGTTAAAAAATAAGCAAACAATATACTTGGCTAACAATGGGCCAGTCTGTTTAATCAGTCTTCTTTTTTTTCTTTTTTAATTGTTTTTTTTTTGAAAATCAACATAAAACATTATATAAAAAGCAAAACATTCAGAATAGATAAGAAAAAGCCCATACAGTAATAAAACTTGTCTTAACTCAAAAATACATGAAACATAAAAAATAAAGCTTCTCAAGCCAGGTTAGGCTCAGCTACAGGTAAAGAAAGCACAATAGGTCACAGGTAATGCCCATGGATGCACTATGGCCACCACAAATTTCTGCTAAGCAACCTTTCTACAGTAATCAGTCTTCTTTTAAAGCTAAATTTTTTTTCTACTTAGAGTGGTAAGGTTAAGCAAAGAATAGCTAAAATTGTTTGATTTTGAAAATTCATGTGACTCCATGGTTAATTGGGATGGTGACATTGTCTGTTTTCCTCATTTAGTTTATCCTAGAATTACAGTTCAGAATCACTGAACAAAACATAATTTCATGAATAATTGCTCACCTTTCTGGGGGTACGCTGCAGCTATCTTTGATCGATGCAAGTAGACATGTTTATCCCCAGTGTTTATATTCACTGGCTTGCTGAATCTTTAAGTGCAATTTCTTGTCAGCAATTTAAGCAGCAATTCTGTCCATTAAGGAGAACCTTGCTGCTCTAGACTCTAAAATACAGTCACACTGTCAATTCAGAAATAAACTACACTGGTATATTTAAAAGAAGTCTCTTTCAGTCATACCTAAGTTGCACATTGGCATATGCTACAACTGATTTCTTTCCCAAATGATGAGGTAGATGAAACAGGAAATTTATTATCTAGGTTTTACTTACTGTCATGGATTTTGAAAGCATTGACAAATGCAATTAATAAACTCCTATATTAAAGTAAGAAGGTTTCTAGTGCTATATGATAGTACCTGATGCAGGAACTCTACTTAACTAAATGATCTAGGGACTTAGAGTAAGACCGGATGTCATAAGAAGTAATTCCCATCTTCGCCCAAGCACATGGTGTTGGGACTTTGGATAAGGCTTTTATACCAAACTTTTCTAAATTGTCACCTGAAAACATGAAGTGCTAAAACTCAGCTCCCTTCTGCTTCTGTGTTTTGTGCTTCTGTAAACTGGGTGGCCTGACAATCCCCAGACAAACCTCCAAGTCTTCCTGTCTGCCTTACTTGCTGCAAGGGATAAAAATTCCATGAACCAGTGTCAATCTCTACTCATAATCTGGCAACCTAGAATTTTACATTTGATAGTGCCTTTGTGTGCTTTCCTCGTACTTCTGTAATGATTTATAACTTATTCCAATGCCTTATAATTTAAAAAAAATATTTAAAAAGGTAGGTGGGGCAAGAGCTATACCTTACAGTCATATTTATTAATTGTAATATCTTGATTTGCTGCATATTTTTTTGGAGTCAATGCATTTTATATAGAGATACACATACATAAACATATATATATATATATTGAACTTGAGTGGATATGCATTATAACTTCAGAAGGCAATTGAACTTGAGCAGGAGATATTGTATAAGAAATGTTTGATCATTAAGTTTAAAACAAGCAGGCTTCTATGACCTAGAAATTTTCAAATTGAAATCAAGATAGTTATTCAAAAAACGTAGTGATGCTGAATACTGAATCCATTGCTTACACTCTTAAGTGGCATGATATAAAGAACCATTCTGTTCCAGGCATACTTAACTGGAATATAAAATAATAAAGAATATAACCATGATGCATTAAATGTAAACCATTCTGTAGATGTCAAATCATCAGCTCCTGTACCAATGAATGAGCTGTGAAAATTGATCCCTTTTTAATGTCCAGAATTTTAAAAGGTGCACTTATAAAAGAAAGTAAGAGATTAACACTTTAAAGAAGAAATTCCAATTTGCTAAACACTATGCTTTATTGAGCACAAATGTAAAGAAGAATGAAAACCCCTTCAAGCAAGTCATTTAATCTCTTTGAATAGAAGTAATGTGGAAACCCAGGGTACTATTATGATGCCACTACCTGTCTTGAGTGTTTGTGTGTTAACAGGTAAAACTGAGTTCATTTATAATATATTTTAAAAGCTTTTCATGATTTTTTTTAAAAAAAAATCATTTTCTTCCAGAAGTTTGTAAATCAATAACAACTCCAAATTTAATAAGGTGTATGGAGCAGTTCATGGTGATTTGTGGTTGAAGCAGGCTCATTATTGTGGCTTGCTGATGGGAGGTAGGTTCATTAAACATTCCACTTCTAGTAGAAAAACCAATCAGCTGGAGAATCTGGGCCATTGCTATTCCCAAAGGAAGGAAATGAAAGTCCTAATGAGTACCTGAGAAGAGAAGGAGGACAGTTGACAACATGGATTTTGAACCTGTGCCTACAGCTAGGTATACAATTGCCCTAAGGGGGCGGGTGTACTTTAATTACAACATCTGAGCTTTTCTTCTGACCATGGATAATAGAGGAAGAACTTTCCCTACGCTTTCTTCTGCTCTAGTTTTAATTGCATTCAGAGAGTTGATATTTTTCTATAGTCTGCATGTATTTTACTGTTATAAATGAGATTAATATGACTAAAAAGGGTAAATATAAAAAGAGAATCAACATCCTCAAAAAGTTCCAGGTAGTTAAGGGTTGATTGAGGAGGGGGATTCATAGTCCTCAATAGTGGTCTCCTTAGGCTGCCTTTGCTCAAATAAAAATAATCCTCACTCATGCCCATTTAAGTAACATTAATTAAATGCAATCACACACACACACACACTGCAATAGTAGGAAGGGCATTTGTTGGAAAGAAGAGAGGATTTAGGCAGAGTAGAGAAGAGAGAGGCCAATGTAATCAATATGTGCAATATATGTATATACACATATTTATGTATGTGACTATGATAGAATAAATAAGTAATTTGAAACAAGCATAGACAAGACCAAGACATCTATTTATTGTCTAACAAGGACACTTCCATGATGCTGTGGATGGATGCTTCCATCATGTCTTTTTATTCTCAGGACACAGCTAAAATATTCCAATGGCTAGAACGCTTTAGTTGATAACAGCTCCTGAGAGAATGAGCAGAGCTGAGGTGAAGCACTGATTTATTCGAGTATCCCATTCTGCATGTCAAATTTGCCTTTTTATACCTGCATACTAATTTTACTGTTTTGACTGATTAGTTATTAGCCACTTACTAATGATTAACACCGAGAGAGAGAGAGAGAGAGAGAGAGAGAGAGAGAGAGAGAGAGAGAGAGAGAGAGAGAGAGAGAGAGCTGTCAAAAGATGAAAGCTTGTCAATGGCACAATGGCCTGAGGCATTTCAAACCTAGCAAATTGGAACAAAACACCTCAGACTGTTTCTTTATTAGTTTATTGATAACCTTAATTGAATGCTGAAGAATTCATTTTTGACTTAGTATAGACTAATAAAAAGATTCCATTAACGTTTCAGGAGTAAAACAAAAATATAAAAGGCTCATTACATCTAGCAATGTCTCCACTCAAGAGCATGTTCTATATGTAGTGTCTACAGCTCCTTGCTCCCATTTTATCTTGACCACAGTTACTTTCTACTCAACCCTAAGTGGTATAATGTTTCCTACTTATTCTCTGACTCTGCCCTTTCTCCATCTTGATTTTCTTAACCCTTGCACTGGTTAGTTTCTCTGAACTTGACACTAACTAGAGTCACCGAGAAAGCAAGAATGTTGAGGAATTTCTTAGTGGTCAATGGATATCGGACGTGCTACCCAAGTGGGTGTGGGAATTATCAAAAAAATTATCAGAGCAAGCCAAAGGAAATTATTCAGTAAGTAGCTTTCTTCCATCAACTTTGCTTGAGTTCTCAACCTGACTTCCTTCAATGATGGACTGTGACAGACAGCAGTGTGTGCTGAATAAACCTTTTCCTCACCCAAATTGGTTTCAATAGCAATCAAGTTAATACACTTCTGATGATAAATCTGACCCTGTCAATTATTCCCTGGAAAGGCTTTTCTGTCACTGCCATGCCATAGGTCGTCCTCCGTACTGATCCATTGAGAAGGCCTTCCCTTCTTTGTTTGTAAGAACTCCTTTCCTCTATGTGTTAAAAGTTCTTCTGGCCTAGTAATGACAGTGTTGTAATGACATATGTGTAAAGGCATAATCAGGGTATGAGATGTAAGTGGTTTTGCCAAAAGTGCTAGCATGATTGCCGATCAGAAGCATCTAAAAATGTGAATTGGTCCTGATGAATGAATGAACGAAAGGACTTCTAACCTTCTGAATCAGAAGCATGTTTGTTAAGGCAAGGATCATATACTATTCTCATTCTGTGTCCATAGTCCTCATGAACGCATTTTGTATCATTAGTTGATAATTATGGAGTTATTGACTTTTCCAAATCTAAACATTTTAATAATGGTCTAAAATATCATCGTGATGCTGAAGTATGATAACCTGAGCTATTCACAGGAAGCCAAGATAAATACTAGTTAAGGTAGCTAGGACCAAATGTTCCATGTAATACCCATTGAAGACTCAGGCTTACATAACATATACATATTGCAAGTAAAAGTAATTTACGTATTTAAATATGAAGATATGTATTAAGCAAAATAATACATATCATCACAATTACAGACTGAGAGATAAAGGCAATGTTCATTTGCAACAACAAAATATAAAGGCAAATACTTTTTATCTCAGGTCAAATATGTATTAATGTAAGTTCTATGAAAAACAGCAGAGTGCAGATCTGCACCAGTGAGTGCTGGAAGCAGTCTTTGCAGTCGATGAGCTTAGATGGGCTGCAGGTGGCATTGAATATGGCCTGCTTACTGTAGAATTTTTAGAAAATTAAAAAATAGAAAAGATAAGCCTGAATATTCATTTTCACAGTTTTGTTTAAATTTATTTGTTCAACCAGCTTTAAAACTACCTTGCTATACTATAAGACAATTTAGTGACTTAAATCATATATATATATATATATGTGTGTCTGTATGTATAAATGTGTGTGTGTGTGTGTGTGTGTGTGTGTGTGTGTGTGTGTAAAAGATCAGCAGTCCAATGTCCCAAAGCAACAGACAGATTTTATCTAACTTGTTATTTTAGGGCAAGACAAACTTCCACAGCTATAGGCTTTTGTTACTTCCAAAATTACCTCAAAGATTATTTCAATTCTAAAAAATGGTATACATGGAAGCATCCTATAAAACATTAATTTTTATATACTTAGAAGAATGATTACAGGACCCCTGAAATAATATGCAGTTCATTGTAAAAGACAGAAATGGAAAGGTCTGAAAGTACCAGAGATCTTTGCCATTGTCTATGCATCCTCTTCAGTTAGAGCTAGATGAAGGATCTGACATCTTAAGTGAATAATCCTGGTACCTGATGTCTGGAGCATAAAGAACTGTAGACAACAAAGCCATTTTCGGCCCCCATGGGAACGGTACAGCTTTCAGGATGCTAAATGAAATCTAAAGCCTTGAAGGACGAGGAAGGCAGAAGGAAGTGAAGAGCAGAGGAAAGGATGGAGGGAGGTTGGGAGGGCAGAGCAGGTAGAAGAAGGTAGAGGGGGTGGAGGGGGTTAGAGACATAGAGGGAGGTGGAGGGGGTGAAGAGAGAGGAGGGATTTGCAGAGAGGTAAACAGAGGTGGAGGGAAATACAGAGCCTTCACCCAGAAACTCCTTTCTTTACAAGTAGCAATTCTGATAAGAAACAGACTGTCTTATTATATAGAGGTTCAAACCTCATGCAGGCAGGACTATGACAGTCATTAAAATCCAACTGTCGATATGTTTTTTCAAATATCACAAATATTTTTTTTTATTTTAATGTAATTACATCATATCCTGGTCCCCCAAAGTTAAGGTTAAACTTTGAAAACAATACACACACACACACACACACAGACACACACACAGACACAGACAGACAGACACACACACACACACAGAGCTCTCAGAAAAACTAGAAATCACTTAAATTTTATTTTTAAAACATGTGTGCCATCATTAAAGGCCTAGGGATAATACTAAACTCTTAAATACAGCCAAGCTGGTACAAAAAAGGCTTTTACGCCTATGCCAAATGGCCTTACAGAATAACATTTATAAAGGCAAAGTTATAGATGTAGAAGCAGTTGTGGAAACACATGTCCATTACTCATTCTTCTATTAACTTCCATGGCTTTCCTCGTGAAGTCTTTATCCCGATGCTAATTAAGCAGAGGCTTGTGTTGCACATCAATTTTTAATATCCACTTCTCACAGTAAAGTGAAACCTGCAGCACACAGCTTTCCCAGTTAAAAGCAACCCTGACCTAGTTCCCTGTGAAATCAATGGAGGACTTCAAAAGACTCTGAGTAGCTGACATTTAGGGAAGCCAGCTCATAATCTGTGTTTGTGTGAAATATGTTTCCCTTGGCTTCGGTTAGCATTTCTTCCTTCCTCCCTGTCTTCTTCCCTTCCATATCCTGCTCCCTTTCATCACCTCCCCTTCCTTTTTTCTATCTCTCCCCCCCACCCTCTTTCTCCCTTTTTTCTTATTATTATAGCACCAAAAAGGCTACAGTAGGTATGGAGACAGAGAATTGAAGTCATACCACAGTTATGGACCACCAAGGATTTGTGGGGTCAGCTACATATGAAGAGGTTTCTGGTGAACAAGTGCCCAGTCTGAGAACAGAAACCTAAACCCTCTGCCCCTTCCATACAACTACATTACAAGTAGAACAGGATTAACTCCATCAGAATATGGCCTTCAAATTCTCCGTGTCCCAAGGCCTTCAGAGTAGGAACAATATCAGTACCAGCTAGATAGGAAAGTCCTGGTCCTTCTTGCACTGAGGAGTGCACAGAGTCTACATCTGAACAGGGAATGCCCCATAAGAGAGCATGGAGGAGACATCAAGGGTTAATGGACACCAACAGAGAAAGTTAGTGAGAAATCTTGGCCATAGATTCTGCAGATACTGTCTCATGTTAAATTTCACAGTCATTAGTCTAGACTGAGACTGAAGGGAAAAGTAGAATAAATTTAGCCATGAGGTACATCCATTATGGGAGCCCTTTAAAGGCCCAGATATTCCTATTAAAGATGAAAGGCAAACATCAGTTGGTAATCAGCATTACTGCCCTGCATTTGTTCATGTCTATCCTTGGATACACATAAGTACAAGTATTTATTTACTATAGTCTACAATATGTTTAACTTACGATTTTAGTAATTTTAAGTATATAATTGGATAAGGTGTTAAATTACCACAGTGTAACCATAATCACTGAACATCATAAGAACTGTTTTTCCCTCTTCTTCCTCATTATTATTATTATTATTATTATTATTATTATTGTCGTTGTTCTTTCCAAAGTGAAACTCCATTCTACAAAACAACAATCCATACTCTTGCTTTGACACCATCCTGGTTCAAGGACTACTTTGGCAATCTCATATAAATGCAAGCATACAATATTTTCCTTCTGTGCCTGGAATACTTTGCTAAGCTCGACCTCTTCAACACTCAACCCTGCAGAGATTCTTTTTTTTTTTTTTTTTTTTGAGGTCCATGCCTATATCACTTTTTTTTTTTTATTATGTAGATAGAGTTCTGTCTGCACACCAGAAGAGGGCTCCAAATCTCATTATGATGGCTGTGAGCCACATTGTGATTGCTGGGAATTGAACTCAGGACCTCTGGAAGAACTGCTAGTAACCTAACTGCTCTTAACCTCTGAGCCATCTATCCAACAGGGTTTCTTTCTCTGTGTAGCACTGGTCGTCCTGGAACTCCCTCTGTAGACAAGGCTGGCCTCAAACTCAGGATCTGCCTGCCTTGCTTCCCAAGTGCTGGAATTAAAGGCGTGAACCACCACTGCCTGGGATCCTTTCCCTTTCTTTTTTCTTTGATTTTAAACAAGGTCTTATTACAAGAGAGCAGGCTGGTCTTGAACTCCTCTTGTCTCTGTATCCTGAGTGCTAGGGTTACAGGGGTGCCTCATCTTTAGTTCCCTGACATTTGTGTATCAGAACAGTGTCTCAAGAAATAAGAGCTTGTTCTCCTGACTCTCCCTGACTATCACCTGACAGAAGCTTCTCTGGGAAGTGATTTCCAGGGCCCAGAGAGCTGGACTACCAGCAGCTGCCAAGGCTGCCACAGCACAGCTGACGGCTGACTTACTTCTCACTCTCCTCCAACCACTTAGACATCAGATCCGAGGAAGACACAGAGAAGAAGGTGGAGTTGTTGGCTTCTGTTGCCACTGCTTTGGCCAGGTAGGACTTGCCTGTGCCTGGGGGCCCAAAGAGCAGTATACCTCGCCAAGGGGTGCGCTTGCCTGTGAATAAGTGTGGGAATGTAATTGGCAAAATGATAGTTTCTTTGAGAGCCTCGTTAGCCCCCTCGAGTCCGGCCACATCATTCCACCGTATGTTGGGCTTCTCCATTACAACAGCACCCATCAGTTATTCTTGCAATTTCTTTTTCTCTGGATTATCCCCTTCAATGTCACTGTCACTACCCTTGCCCTCACTCTGATTCTCTTTGACTGGCTTCTTGCCATGTTTCTCTTTGTTTCGTAAATAGTCTTTCAGCTTCTCTGCTCGGTCTAGGTACTGCACACACTTTGCTCGAATGCTCTCCTTGGCCTTGTCACTGTGTGCTTCATATTTGATGGCGCGGAGGAAGTACTCCACAGCATGCTGGTAGAGCTGGAGTGCCTCCTCGTAGTTCTTGGCTTTGTCTTCTTCTGTGGCTTTTGTCACCAGACTGATGGCTTTCTGGAGAGTTGATGTTGTCATTTTATCTCAATCCATGATTCTTATCTTGTTCAGCTATGTGGCTCAGTATCTTTTCTCAGCAGGAGTTCAACATCTTTCCTCTGTGTCTCCTGGCATCTCTGCTCTGTTCTTCCTGTTCCCAGAGATTTCTTTGTCTGTTATCCCTGCCCACACTTCCTGTCTGCCTTCAACCAATCAGCATTTTTATTAAACAAGTAGGTGGGACAGTTATTTCCAGTGCAACAACATAATCCTACTACATAGGGTTAATGATTTTGAGTTTGGAAGTAGTTGCTGGATCTGTAGTAATTCTGTGATTCATTTTTGAGAAACTTCCAGACTTTTCTGAAGTGACTACTATTTTTTTTAAAGATTTATTTATTTATTTATTTATTTATTTATTTATTTATTTATGTATGTATGCATTTTACAGAACAGGGTACCAGAGGTCATCATAGATGGTTGTAAGCCACCATGTGGTTGCTTGGAATTGAACTCAGAACCTCTGGAAGAACAGTCAGTGCTCTTAAACTCTGAGCCATCTCTCGAGCCTGTGACTACTAGTTTTTTGTTCTATAGTAATGCATAATAAGTATGACTCCTCTACATAATTTCCTACTCCTTTATTTCTTAATAGAAATCTTAATGATCATAAAGTTTTATATTTATGTTTGACTTATATTTCCATATAATTAATAATGCTGATCATTTTCTGCACATTCATCAGCTACTTATTTATCATCTTCAGAGAAAAACATACCCAAGATATTTGTCATTTAACGCTGTATAGTTTGAGCATTTAAGGTTGTTATTGAGTAATAGAAGTTCTATACATAATCCAATTATTATGTTATGTGTGTGTATGTATGTGTGTGTATCAACATGGAGGGTTAGTGCTTGCACACACACACACACAGAGAGAGAGAGAGAGAGAGAGAGAGAGAGAGAGAGAGAGAGAGAGAGAGAGAGAAAGAAAGAAGGCAGAGATCATGGGTATTTTTATTTTCCATTCTCTTCCTTATTCCCTCAAAATAGTGTCTCTGAATGAACCAGAATCTCTGACGAGCTACATTGGTTTTACAGTTTCCAAAGTCCCCTGCCTCTGCTTCTCAGTGCTGGAGTTATAGATATCCATGGTCTTGTAAAACTTTTACATGAATGTTGAGGATGTTAACTTGTATCTTCCTAGTTATACAGCAAATGCTTTTATTCACTAAGTCATCTCCTGAGCTCCTAGTATGGTATTAGTCCTTTACTATACATATTGCTGGTAACTATTGCTTCCCAATTCATAGACTGTACATTCATTCTGCTTATTGTACCATTGACTCACACAATTTTCAGTTTTGATCTATTATTTACTTTTGCTCTTGTCACTTGTGCTTTGATGTTAAATTTAAAAATCATTTTCAACTCTCATTTAGAATTTTCTCTTATGTGTTCTTGGAGTGTCACAGTGTAAGACAGTTTTTAAACATGACGAAGATTGGAGATATATTTATAACAAAGAAACAGGTACACGAACAGGCACCCGAAAGAGGACAGGCAGAGTTAAGACTGAGCACCTTAGAAAGGAGTCTGGCTCTCTTTCTCCCAGTATATCCTTCTGGATCTAGTGGCACATTATCAATTCTATTTAAAAATATTCTTTGTGGAGGAAGATCAAATTCAGTTAGCATATGCCCTATTTGAATTTATACATGCATTTCTTTGGTTCTAAAACACCTTTACTCTCTCTGTTTTTCTAGAGAATTGGAAAATTGAAATCAAGGAGAAAAACAGTTCTATGTACATTATGTACATTCAGTACTGCAGGCATTAGCCTTATTATTTTTGGAGGAGTCATTTTTTTGATAAGTTTTTTCATATGAGTTTCACCTTTATCTTCCTCAAATATGGCCACTATTAATCACCGTTGTGATGCTGCAATGTTAAGGTTGCTTGTTTGCTTTGACAGATATTACATGCTCCTCTCACCCTGTATGGTAGAATACCACTCTCCTTAGCATTTGATGTTTGCTTCAGAAACATTTGTGAATGTATTTTCAGAGTCACATCTTTCAGGAATAATAGAACTGGTGTTTTTCTTCTCATACATTAATATTTTTAGTGCTTAAATGTTTCTAATTCTTTTAGGATGGAGATTTTTTCCATCTGTTTGTTAAAATGATTTGAGTCTTAATTAAATTTGATTGCACCTGTGCATACATTCAACTACCCACACGTTTCCCACTTGACAGTGGAGGAAAACATTTCTTTTCCTTCAAAAATTTAAAAAGAAAAATTGAACTATGATCTTCCTTAAAAAAAAAAAAAAGCAAAGGCATGCAAGCCTGAAAACATGGAGAAAGGTTAAGTGAGAAATTTTTTGGCTGTCTTAGATCAGCTACAGACTTTATCTCCTAATGATTGCCATTGAAGGAATAGAGCTGTCTTCCTTGCGGCACTGGTCTCCTTTTCTTTTATGAAATATCTTAGCTGAAGCAGCCAGCGTAATAACCTGAAGCCATCACATCACTGTGTGCCTTTGTATGTTCTTAGATGTGGCAGTCTAATCTTTTATCATATGGGAATTTAAAGGGTAATCATAACAGAAAGTAAATAAATGATGGAGATTATCTTCAATTTTCAAATAATCAAACATTTTTCTCTTCCTGTACCTTTTATTCAAAATATTCCTAAAAATGTGAAATAGATCAGTCTCTATGCTTTTTTTTACTCTTTTTCTTTACTTAAGAAAGAGGGTAATTAGAGTAATTTCATCTAAAAATAGGGGGAAATATAAAAGAAAAAGGACCTAGCCAAGTTAATAATCCAAATTATTTTAAGAAGTGATAAAAAGTTTCCATAATTTTCAACAGTGCCACTGATTCTTCAAATTTGAAAAAAAAAAGTGTTTAAAGAAAACACCATACTGAGGAGCAATTTTCTAGAAATTTCAATTTAATTTTAGTTTAAGCATGAAGTACTATAAAAAAAAATCCCCCAAGCCTTTAGTAAGCAGCCAGGAATCAGAGTATGAAATGTAGATCCTATTCTGGCACTTATCCTTAGAATTCTGGGTTTGAAGACCCTTGAGTCTAAATACCTCATTTACAGATAAGCACAAGGGTGCTCAGAAGAGGACAGTCATTTGCTCAAGGCCTGAAAGTTAATTACGAGCTAATTCTAAGTTGGTACTCAGGTGCTAACTCCAAATACAATTCCAAAACATGGTTACTATCATGCTGTGGCTGGGACTCCCCACATCAAAATATCCAAAGGGGTGTGGACTCTAAGCACACAGTTAGCAGACTGGAGGTATTAACTCATTTTCAGCATTATGATACCAGTTTTATACTCCCTAAGAATATTTAGTCCATTTTTAAATTACATAGTAATAACTTCTGCAAAAGAAACCTTGATTTTTATTCATAAATACTTACTAGTTAGTAATTTCTAATATAGAGTAAGTCAGTCATGGGAATATGTAAAATTACCCTTCATCACAAAGTCTTTCTAGCTTCTAAAATATCCTTTAACACTCTAACATAGTCCTGCTTTCTTTCCCCTTGCTTCTCTTTGTCTCCTACTGTTCAAAGGATTCTTCTGCTTTGATCACTTAAAAGTAGATAAAGACAGAGATGGTAGCAACATCAATAGAACTCTACATTTTCCTTATCAAAAAATCAGTCTCTTTGAATTCCTTTTAATAGGTAATTTTTGGAATGTTTTTCTTGTGACATTAGTAAGCATAAACTCTTCAAATAAAGACAAATACTTTTAAATTTTTTACTGGAAAATAGCCAAAATTATATCTATTTTTTTAAAATCTGTTTATGTCTATTTTGCCAGGGTTTTGCTTATTTTTTTTTTTTTTTTAGACTTTGGGTATAGAATTTTTCTGGCTTCAGGAAAGTAAGACATTCTTTTTAGAAAAGCATCCATCTTCTGTTGATGACAAGAAAGTATTTAATGTTTGAAAACCTCATTAGGACAGACTTAGCTTTGTAATTTGAAAAAGAATAAACATTGGCAGTAAGACATACACATAAAACACAACTTCTGTAAAGGACTTAGGTTCTAATGATTCCTATTTTGAAATAGAAATTTTTGTGATAGACACAAGTACATCTGCATTAAATACAAACACTAAAAGTTGATTATAAAGATGAGACTCCAGTACAGATTTAGTCGTGCTACCTCTTGACATCAGGATTACACAACTCTCTGCAAAGGGTGTGTCAGAACTTGGTAGCTCATGTAACTCATGTTCCTGCATAGACACCTATAGAGTTCTGTGGGGTTTGTGAGAGCAGAGATAAAGCAGGCATGATCATAAATCTCTTACTGGGGTAACTTCACATGTCCTCATCTTGAGTAGAATTTTTTCTAAAAGCAATGATGTATCACTTTACTATTTTTCTTAAAAATGAAATAAATACAAAATCTCTAGCTTCTTCATTTTTCAGCTCAGAATACCATTTCTTCCCACATGAAGCTACATTTTAGCAAGAAGACAATGTATTTGGATGTGGAATATTTGCTTATTTACCTGACTGTTGAAAGTCTGCCCTGTGTCCTTTGCTGTGACTAAACATTGCCCAGGCTTTGACTTATCTACTTTCTGGGTGTCTGAGTATTGATTCTCATATAGCATTTCTAAAGAAAATGTGTCTGAATATCTGGTAGTCATCTTAGAACTAAGATGGAGAACTAAGCAGGAGAAGGAACAGTGTAGAAAAGAGGATGTACAGTGTGGCATAATGGACACAGACACTTGGCTTGACAGATTTCTCATTCAATTATGAAGGTGCAATAGAAAAAGAGTCAGAACTCAAATCCTCTTGGGGTGATACTGGGTATAGAAAGATACAACTGTCTCAAATTAAACACATGAAAGCAAGTGATAAATAGTAAAGTATAAATAAGCATGATAGCACTTTGGATTTGGAAAGGACTTTAAAAGTGGTTGAGTATTGAATGAAACACAATAGTCATAAATGAAGGAATACAATCATAGAAAGAAAAGGTGGCACAAGCAAGTTAACTCAACATTTGCAGTCAGCTCAATTAGAACTCATACAGGCCTAATTGCTCATCAGCCAGTGTTTTGGTGACAACCAGAGTGGGCTTAGGTTTCCTCCTCATTAAAATGAGGATGATGTAGTCACATTTCAGTGACCATCGCTGCTTAAGAATCTTAGTGGAACTTGACATCTGTACCACTTCTATAACTGTTTCTTTCTGTCTCAGAGAGTCCCTTTAACATGATGGTCATGATCTCAGTTCATTTTCTTATTGTTTACAATCAGAGTGCCTAGCTTTAAAATGTCCAAATAGATGGAGTAAGGCATTTACATTTTAGGAGTGTATTTTAAAGCAGAGTTATGGCAGGAAGCCTTGGCCATTTTCCTTTCCTCTAGAACTGTCATAGAGATTCAGGAATGTGATACATAGAAGGATATTTAGAAACATTGTATTTCAAACCTATTATTTTATTTAGGAAATGTAGAATATGGTCAGAGTCCCGATGTGGGGAGGGTGTTACAGAATGAGACTGAGTATCAAATGATCATCTCAATTCCACACCAGCATGGGGGGGAACTAGCTTATACTTAATTTTTCTTTAATGTGTAACATTTCAAAATTATATTCATGCTGAAATGTTCTGTTTTTCTTTTGAGTATTTCTAACTATCTTATATTGACCTTTGGCACTACAGAAAGCAGTTTTATTTAACTTATTACTAGTATTATTACTAATATGATTCCTTGTTGCTAGTTTGAATAGAAAAACTATAGAAAATTGAGTGTGTAGTAACATTCTTACTCATGTTAATAATATATATTAAATAAACGGGTGATTGTCCCAGTGTATCTATCACATATTTGGTATTCATTTATTAAACCATAGTATTTGAAATATTTCATAAACATCCACTAAATTTTATCCATTTTACAAAGTAGTTTTCCTAGAATTAAGCAAGGAAGAAAATAATGTTGAAAAAATGAGCTTTCTGTTTGTTGAGGGGAGAGTACATGTGAGTGCATATCTATATGTACCCTATTACATGTATAGAGGGTAGAGGATGATTATTAGGAGTCAGTTTTCTCTCCATTTCATTGGGTTTTTGGGCTCCACCTTAAGCCTTCTGGCTGGTGATGCACATGTCCTTCTGCCAGCCATAACTTTTGACTTTTATTTGGCAACCTACCTAACATTTTTCTGTCACGATATGTATCAAATTTTTTCTTTCATAAAAATTCAACAATCTTACATTTAAACTGATTTAATGAGGGGTAAACTAATATGTTAAAACATCTATACTCATACAGTTCAAATGCTGCAAAAATAACATCCTCCAAACTTATGGTTTAATACAATGCAGCAGATTCTTGGGCCATGCATGTTCCAGACCAAAATTTCATCACAGATGAGGAGGCAATCCATTAATAAATTGAAAGGTGAGCCTCTGTGGATGGGAGTTGCCATGTGCAGGCTCTGCTAGCTTTTAAGACCTCAACAAATTCCATGGTACAGGAGAAGCAAGGGCTATGGGGAGTTTCATGAGCACAGCTGGAAAGGACAGTCACCAGTAGTGCCCTACCTATTATTGGCTATAGCATAATTAAATCATTCTCTCTTACAGCAAAAAGTAATGGAAATGTGGATTAAGTTGATGGCCAGGGAGAGAGGCAAGTGGATTTTGTGAGTTGTCCTTACCCAGAGATCATTTTAGCTTTTATACTATGCATGCAAAGGCAATTGTGAGCTGTCACAAAAGAGGCGCGTGGAAAGTGAACAAATAAATTAAGAATTAATTGGACTTAGATAATTGGATTAAAACAATGCAACTAAGAAATATTGCAGGTTCAAATAAATCTAATCAGGAAAAACCACAATTACCCAAATCTAAATATTTTGATGCTGTCTAAAATCAGTTAAAAACCAGTTTTGAATTTAGGGACACAAATGTCCACAAGATCCTTCTTATACACTGTGTGCAACCTTTCTAAGGAATCATTGTTGGATTTTTGCATGTGATAAAAATCACACCACCAAGTACCACCCTAGAGTTTATTAAACCAGGAAGCGGGGAAGCAGGGAGACACATAAGAGAAAAAGAGAGACTTTTACGTGAGTGTTTTCTTTTTAGAGGGTGGGTGGGACCATATCTACATAGCTACATCTCAATGGCATGACCTTTGTTCGGTACCAACAGCAACTCTGCTGTGTCCCAGATGAATGCCAGCATACTTGATGTCATGCTGCCATGTTGGGGGTCCACTGCATGGCCTGTAGGGAATGTTTACAATCATAGGGTCTCAGTGCCCTACGGAGAAAATTATGGACTGTGCTCTGCACACTCTTTTCATCCAATGATCGACTCTGCTAAGGATGATTGTGTGACTAATAAAGAATTGATACTTATTTCTTATGACAGGAAGGCTCCCAACTATTGAAGACCATCAGTGTGTCACCAATCCTTGGCAGAAAGTAGAAGGGAAAGAAGCCAAGCAAGAGAGGGAAAGGAGATGGGGGAGGGATGGGGGAGAGCAAAAGAAGAGGGAAGGACAAATATAGAAGCAGAGAGATAGAAGCAAACTCATCTTTTACAAGAAACACATTCCCATGATAATTAATCCAACCATTCCGTGACACAGCATTAATCCCTTCACAGGGGAGAGTAAAGGAGCCTTAAGGCCTTGCCCATGATTCCTGTTGATGGAGGGTTTAGTAAGGAACACATCAATCACTGAGGTATGCTTGTTTCTGAAAGCAATTCGGAACCACTTTTTTTTCTGTTTGTTTTGTTTTTTGATAAACACCCAGAAGCATCCACAGTGAGGTCACCTGTCTCCTCTTGGTCATGTCTTCGTTATAACACAGATGAACTCCCATTCACTCTCTGACCCTAACCTGCACTCTAATGGTATGTTATTGTGTCTGTCAAAGCAGTGCTGTGTGGACCTGGTCACTGCCAGACTCCGACAGTTTACCTACAAGTCTAGACAAGCACAGGGTCCTTTTGTGACCTTCTGTCATCTCATTTTTTGAATCTCTAGAGGACAGGGCAAAAGCTTTCCAGTCTCCACAATCAAAGGGTAGTGGGATGAGGGGCAATATTTTATTTCTCATTGTAGCTTCACTCCTGTGTGAACCCTGTCATTTGGGGTCAGTTTTGACATTCTAGAGAGGCCGTCTATTCAAATATATAAATATATAATACTAGCAAAGTCACTTGTGGGTGTGATGGTTTGACATAAACGGGAAACTGCAGGTAAAGAAGGTGCACACTATAAAAATCTCAGTATACAAGAAGAGGCACACTCAAGCAGAGTTTAGCACGCACCAAAGCTGATCGATTTCTTTAAAACTGGGGTCTGATGAATCCCAAGGCTGCTCACCAAGTTGCTACATAGCTGCATACCTCGAACTCCTGATTCTCCCATTTCTCCTTCGTAAGTGCTGGCATTACAAGTGTGCACAGTATCAGGATTTATGAGATGCAGGAGACCGACCCCACTGCTCCACACTACTTAAGCACTCCACCAGCCAGTCTCCATCCCTAACCCAACTGTCACCCCCTGAAGCAAGAAAAACACCTCAGAGTCCTCCTGCAACTTGCCCAAGCTCACAAATGGCAACTGGCAAAATTCTCTTAGAGAACCAGGGTGCTTGTGACACCGTTCAGCACTCTGCTGCTGACTTAGAAGTCACTTTTTGTTTTCTTATGGGTACAATGAAATCAAATTAACAATCATGTTTACTTTCCCAAGAAATTGTACTTATCCTTCCACTTCGGACCATGTTTGTTCTGAAAGATGCTTTAGATGTACAAGCCAGTGATGTAAGCCTGTAACAGTTATAGAGATGTTCACCACCGAATTGTCTGCATCTAGACATCATTCGCTAGGATCACCAAGTGGCACTGAAGTACTGAACTCTTATGGTAAAGCCTGCATCAAGAAAGTCTAACAGTGCAGGACAGAGAAGAGTTCTATCTTTATTTTAATAAGGCAAGTTATTTGGTTTTGAAAGCTGGTCTTAAATATGTACATGGGGAAAAGATTAATTACATAATAAAAACTGAAGAATATGCTTATGATTTTATCACCAATATTTTGTTTCTACTTCCTAGTTGAAAAGCACACATGCAGGTACACATGTTTAAACCAAATACTTCAGGCTCTTCAATCCTTTTGTTCAAGTTTCTCTAAATGCATATGCCAACATTGACTAAAACCAACTCTTACAAACAGAGGAGCACACAAAGAAGAAAAACACAGCTCCTTTTTGTTTCCAAAGCACTATTGGGATTTAAGATAGTTGAAGCTTGAGGTCTAAACAATATGCCACTGATATTGGTAGTAGAGTGATGTGAATAAGAATGAAGAAATTAACTTTGGTGGGGATACCTTTACACAAATCTTCTCCTGCCTTATTTAAAAATGTCTGAGAGAACATTATTAGATGTAGCTTTGAGTTTGAACTCTTAATCTATTTATTTATATTTGGCCTATTTCCAACTCCAGGGGCTCTTGGATATGTGACAAGTTATTAAAGAGAAGGCTGCAAAGGGAGATGAGGAGGAGAAAAGAGATTTGGGAGGGGGAGGGAAGTCTTATTTTATAAACAAATAACAGCACAAGCACCCAAGTAGTTGAGTTAAACTGTGAAGAAAACATATGGGCCCTTAGATTTGACCTAGTAGTATTCAAAAGCCAGAGATGCATTTTCTTTGAGACTATAGATAAACAGCTTGGGAATAGTCTATGTTGATCATGTCTAGTGCTGATTTAATTCTATTTGTCTCAGGGCACTGAATAGCAAGTGTCAGTTAAATATTCTTGTCTTATATGACTATGATTAAATATGTTATCATTAAAACATTCAAACTTCTTATACTTAAGTTCAGTGTGACCCTAACCTAACTTTATAACAGGTGTCTTTAGAAGCCTGAACTCTTTCGGCTATTGCTGTTGGATTGAATGACCTTCCTAGTTTGTTAATCTCATAAAGTGACATTTTTGTATTTATATAGCTGTGTGATTTGGAGCTGGAAGGGGCTAGAGCAATGTGAAAATAAGAGAATACCAGACCACTGAGAGCAGAAAGGCTGTTTATCCAGGGTTTTCATTTGGCAGCAGGCACAGGAATGGGAGAACAAAGCAGCAAAAATGTGAAATTAAATCTGGCTCACAGGTGCTTCTCTATAATCTAACTATGCAAACAAAGCGCACCCTTACTTAACAGCTTCCCCTTGTAACAAATAGCAGAGTGTTGACCAGTCATTGCAACCAATCAGAGGCTGCAACTGCCACAGCACATCCAAATCAGGCCCCATAGCCAAGTGGGCTATTTCTGTCTACCACTTCCCTTTTCTGTCTATAATTACTGCTTGCTACCACTGCCAAGTGGAGCCCTGTGAGGCTCTCAAAACCCTGACCGTTGCTGCTCAATACACAGAATTCTGTTCTTTCTCCCATACAGCAAGATAATGAGAAACCAAACATAACGTTGGTGCTTAATCTTGCTGAAAGCTGATAAACATTTGAAGCTAAAAGACAAGAAAATTGAGTCCTTAAAATTATTACCATTTACTTATAAAATTGTAATATGAAATTAGACTTCTAATTTGGTGGATTTTATATATTATTATTATCAAATGATCAGATTTAAAAAAATATATTACCAAGATTATGCCACCTTGGTACATTCATCACCACTTGATTATCTGGTTCCCATTAGAAATATTGCGTTGTGTATACATAGTAGAAGGACAACTGAAGCATCAACAAATGTGTTAAATAAATAAACTATTTATTAAGCAGAATGCTTGCTACTAGGAAAACCAGTTCTAAGAAAAAAAAAGTATTTGACTTTTAAGAATTTGGAGGTTGGGGGCAAAGTCAACATGTGGAAAGACAATATGCTATGCTGATGCACAGATGATCAAGGGGTGGTAACACTTGAGAAGACACTGAAGTCCCTGAGCATCAGTTGATTTGTTCAACTACAGCAAAGTCAAGATTTAAGGGTAGTCAGAGCAGAGAGCTTGAAGTTGTAGAAGGCAGCATTATTTTCTCAGGAGTAGAAGAGGGTAGCAGAAGCTGTGACCATTTTGACACCATTCCTTGGGTACAACAATGGCTACAATAGTTAAATTAGTGAGAAAGGGAAGCAATGTGGCAGAGTCTAATAAGGATCCTGGTCACTGTGCTGGGAACAGGAAGTCTCTCAATGTACTCTTGTAAGGAGTACATTATGATCACATTTGTATAGTAAATTAATGCTGAAACTTGTAACTTGAATATCAAAGACAAAGTCTAGGAGGCCAATTGTGAAAATTCAAGATGTACAGCTAAAGCTTGAACTGGGGATGTTGGAGTAAGCTTGATACCAAGTAGAGAAGGGTAAGATAAAGGCTCAGAAAGAGTCAGTAGACTTTCTGACTGGTGGATTTGAATTTGGGCTTTAGCAGTTAAAGACAAGAACTGACAATCTCTTAGCATGGATGAACGGCTGGACAGGAATAGCCATTAGTTAAGTGAGAAATGTCTGTACACTCCCTGAAATGTTCAATTTGTGTTATAAGGCATCCATTGGACAATGAACCTAAAATGAAGGACAAAGCTTTTGTCTTCTGATGAAAAGTTTGGGAAGCTTGGAAGAATTAGATGAGGTTTTGTTGAAACCAGAAGGATAAATACTATACAAGCATTTACAGTGCATGAGGACAGTGTCTTATGTATTGCCTTAGAGATGGCCAGTGTGTAAAAGATGTGTTGGAAAAAAAGAAAATTACAGATGACATAGAAAAAGAGTTTGATACAGAACAAAATGCAAGAAAAGGAAGGATCTATGCAACCAAAAGAACTGAATAATAAAAATGAATGGTAGATGACTGACCAATCATTAAAAATTGTGGTAAAGATTTCTGCTAATAAAACCTACTATATTTGCTTAGCAGAAGCAGCACTGAAGAATGGTTGGATTGAATTCATGGCACAGTGTGGTAAAAGAAAGGTGAGGGAGTAGGAAGTATGAAGAAATTCTCCTTAAGAGAATTCTTTAATGACGAAACCAAAGGGGGAGTTAATAAAAAGGAGTCAAGACTCATTGAGGTACTTTTTATCCAAGGAGAAAATTATTTTCCTTATGGTGACCCTAAAGTACCCACATCTTGGAGAAAAAGAAAATCCCCCATGGGACTCATTTCTCTGTTATGTTTTAAAAGCTGAAGTCTCCAATAAAACCCAGTTTTCAACAATATTTTACAAGTACTTTAGAAAGACATGTCAATTGAGTTTCTAAGAATGACTTTGTGGAGGGTTTAATTCTCAAATAACAAGGAATTTTGTTAATACACAGAATCCACTGAGGAGCTGAAAGTCCGAAGTCACAGCACCGAGCCATTGCCAAAGTTGGACAGCAAAGAGAGAGGTCATCATGGAGCAGCTTCCTCCAGAGAGTCAATGAAAGCTCAAGAATGGGATGGAACACCAGGGCCACCTGTGGTCACCAGCAGAATGGGCAGATGCTCCGTGAGTCCCACCTTGCTGGCAGGAAACCACAGTTCAGGTAAGCAGAACCCTGCCCTTCCAGATGGCTCTCTAAGTCTACAGGCTGCTGATTTGCAGGTATCACTTATGGAATCAGCATCTCAGATCAGCCAGCCTCCACTCAGACCCCAATCCCAAACATACACATAAAGGCATAGACCCACACAGTACATCACAAGACAGCTACTCACAGGGATGGCAGGAAAATGCTGCTACCTGAAGCTCTGCCATGTGCTAATCTACAGCTAGAAAAACTCCATACTAAATGTTTTCAGAACTGACTGTAGGCCCAAACTAAAGCTGCTTCAATTTATGGAAATGAGTGATTTGGTGTTTGTGGTTCTTTTTCTTAAAAAGCAATTATAGGCAACTGGTGAAATTTGATCAGAAGTAAAACTGAGGATAGATATATAACAATAATGATCTGAGGGGACTAGAGGAAGAACATGTTCTGAGTCACAGAGTCACTGGGTATGTGACATGGCGTGTGACGTTCTCAAACCTAAACCAAAAGAGGAAACATTAATGTATCTTTCAATTTCATATCTCAAGATTAAAATAGGCAATGCAGTTCTTCATGGTTAACAGATAAGTATTATTAAACATCAGTTTTGTAAAGCAGCATATGTTTGCTTTGATCTGATTCATCTTCATGTTGGACTCACAGAGAGCTGTCAATTAAAATAAACAGTGAATAATCAAGAAAGCTTCTGCAGGTTTCAGACTTCTGTTCTGAGAGTGCTAGGTCTCTGAAGAAAAGACCAATCTTTTCATGTTCTTTTTGACTTTGATACTCATCAAGGAAAGCAATTTACATAAAGTTAACCTATGTAATTTTGGCATGGGTCAGTTAAAATAGAGGAAGCCAATGAGCTCTGGGCTTGGGAAGGGATGTTTCTGGGAAAAGACCCAGTCATAACTTTCTAGATTTAGAATGCTATGTAAAGCTAGATGGTGGAGCCATCCCATGTACGTGATGAAAAACTCATCTCTCAGCTTAACTTAAAATTTGTCAGAAGAAAAATTCTACACATCTACAGAAATTCTAAATGAATTTTATTTATGGTTGTGAGCCTAGCCTTTAACGGCTGAGCCATCTCTCCAGCCCTCTAAATGAATTTTATATTGAAGTAAAAACGATGATAGTTATACATGTCAACTGGGTATACATTATACTTGTCAATTGGGTACACTCTAGAATCCACTAGAAAGGATGTCACTTAAGGATTGTCTCTAGCATCTTAGTTTGTGATCATGCCTTTTGGAGGTGTTATTCTGACTACATTAATTGATATAGGAAGATTAAACCTCCTATGGGGAGCAGCATTCCTTGGTTTGGGCTCTGAGCAGTGTAAGAGTAGATTAGGTGAGCTGAGTAATCAGCATGCATACATTAATTCTCTTACCTGTGGTTGTCACTAGATGCTTCAAGTTCTTGCAAACCTGTTATTCTGAATGAAAATGGCTTTTGTGGTGGTATTTTGTAATAACAACTAGAAGTGAAATTAGGACTATACTGTGCTTTCTGTCAAAAACAAAATAATATTGAGGACTACCTATACATTCCTACATAAACAAAATATATAAATAAAAATAGTGGACAATACTTACCACCTACAGCTGATAACTAATTTAGAGATTATCAACATTTTCACAGACTCATCTAAAATTGTGTAACTACATATGAATAATATATTTCAACCACAGACATATATAATACAAAGAAAAAATTGTTATTTCAGTACCTATGATGCAACAGCCAACATCCTGGGGCAGGGATAACAATGATTAATCAAATAATTTTTCATTTTCCATTAACAGTCTATTTATAGACAAGTATATCTCATAATATAATGCTTATTATAGTTAGAACATAATGTCCAAAGAAACAAAACCAATATATATGCATGTACAGAAAGAGATTTATTATGAAGCATATCTTCACATCCTTGTGGAAGCTTGGAAAATACAGACCTGCTATTTGCAGTCTGATAGTCCAGGAAAACCCCTGAAGTAATGCAGTTCAAACAGGGTGTAAATGGTAAAAATCACAGTCTGAATTCAGAGGACTACAAGCATGGTGTTAGTGTACAAGTATGGCTGAAAATGGAAGTCCCAGCTCGTGAACAGTGTTGGGAACTGTCCTCATTTTAACTCCTCACTGGATGGCATGATGCTTACTCATGTTGGTAAGGATAATTTAAGGTTGATTCAAATATTCATCTCTTGCAGAAACTTCCTTACATAAGAGTTTAAAATAATGCTTCACCTATTTTCTGTAGAGTCCTTACTTCAGCTGATATATAAAATGAGATGTGATATTTAATAAAATAAGATATGAAATAGAAACAAGTGAATTCTTCTAGGAGGCACTGACTTTGGAAAAAAATAATTAGATGCTTTGGTAGATAAGAAAGTAATTTTTTGAATTGAGGGCCTCTGGCAGGGTTGTGGGTGAGGAAAGACTTGTTTGCTTTAAGGGTCTGGCACTTAACTGTCACACTATGCTTACTCTTGGAACACTTTATAGTAAATATTTGCTAGTTTATATTTTAAGATACAAATAATGTAGTTCATCTTATTTAATAAAGCATCCAAAGATAAATTTAAGTTTGGGTGACAGGAAGGCCATTACATGAGAAATGGATAGTGTACTGAGATATGGAACAAGGAATACTTGAGAGAGATGAGGATAGAATTTTAATTATCAACTTGCAAATATCCTTGGATATTTTTGTGAGTGACCAACAGACACTGGGAATTACAGGTTTAAAATTAACAAGATTCAACAGAACTTCAGGTCTGGACAGAGATCTTAGGATTGATTACAAGCATAGTCTGGATAAGCTATACATAGAGAAGAGAGGAGACATGAGAGAGAAGAGATTTGAGATGGGATCCAGGTTGTCTGTAATTTAGAACCTTAAAAATTCTAGGCTGTTGTGAATGGAAATGATGGAATTATGTGGTGAGCACTTAGACTCTTGCTAAGGAATAATTTGCATGGAAATTGGCCACCACATTGCTTATGTTCTTTTGCATATGACACACACTTTCTAACAAGTTCAGAGTTTAAATAAAGATTTTATGAAGTTTCCACATTCTTCTACCTCAAGTCCTGAAGCATCTATTTTGATTTGCAGCATCCTTCTATGTCTTTTCTTCAGATTATAGAGCAACAATCTATCTACTGATCTGAAGGGATGGAAAACATATTTGTGGTGTTTTAGGTCCTCAAGAGTGGATTTTGAGGCAGCTAGATGTATATAGTAGGAAAAAGGGGGTTGTCAAAATTGGATTCCATATTTCAAAAAAGTACAAAATGTAGCTGATGGTGGCACATGCCTTTACACCCAAAATTTGGGGAGACAGAGGCAGTGAAGGTCTCTGTTAGTTCAATTCCAGTCTGGTGTCTGAAACAAGTTGTGGGTTAACCAGCGCTACATACAGACCCTGTCTTAAGAAGAAAAGCAACAACAACAACCCACGATGTAGAAGCAAATAGAGAGGCATGACTTACATGCCATCTCTTTTCCAAGTAAAGTGTGAATCTAAACAACTGTTACTGTTACTACAGTACTGAGCCTTCCCTTCTACTTTTTGTTTTGTTTTGTTTTCTGAAACAAATGAAAAATCGAAAGGATGTGTTAAGCTTTATTTTTCTGACCAGCAAGCATTTAAAATGTGCCAGATATGTTCTAGAAAACAGCATAGTTCTATTAGTGAAAACCATCAGTGAAGAGAAACCAAATCCCATTCTCTTTTGGTGTTTTAAACAAGCCAGCCACCACCTAAAGCTCATAGGTCTGTAAGATAGCTTGGATCTGTAATAAACAATCAGCTGCTTAAGTAGAACCTTTTGGGCTTGTTGATTGGGATGAAAAGAGAATGAGTCAGTCCTAACTACCCCTTTTCCTGTACACTTCAATATTTTCTTTGGGTTTCTAGTTACTGAGTCACTAATGTCTTGCTAGAAATTCTAGAATAGTAATCCACAACTGTCTTTCTTCAGTTGAAGTTGTTATCAGTGATACCTCACAGGAGAGGAAGAGTAGTCTACATCCACATCCCTCTCCACATCAAGTTTTTCCTCTGGTGCTCTGAAGTCTCACACACACACACACATACACACACACACACACACACACACACACACACTCAGTCACATACAACTCCAAGCATGCATGCTTGCACATACACACATTCTCATAAACTATTGCTTTACCCAGAGTAGTTTAGCTCCTTGGAATGGTTCTTCTTAACAGCCCTGTTGAGGAATGGAGGAACTGCTGAAGTAAAGAAAACATATCAGGAGATCCCCGTTCTAATTAACATTGCCACTGGTTGCTGCAGTAGTTTATTAAACTACTCTTGTTTAGTAAGTCAGAAAATCCCCAGAGGGTGATTTGTGAGAGCGGCAGAGAACTGGGTCTCACATACTCATGAATATAATGGGGGATGTGGGTGAAGTCATACGAGTAAATATGGTATTAGCAAAATATCAGACTTCAGTCAGTTGCAGTTTCCATAGCTTGTGTCTAATGCTGTTTCTGGAAACACCCACATATTCATTCATATGCACACAGGTTGTCTGCTATAGTCTTTTGCTCCAGGATCTTACTCTGTTTCTTCATGGCACAGAATTATTGATCACGCATTAATTCAGCTTAATCAAATATATTTTCATGATTACCTACTGTTTACATCTAAAATCCATTCTAAGAACATAATAAAAATATTCAGACTTCCAAAATGATGATAAGCTAAATAGGATACACAAACACAGAGATCTCAGATCTTCCCAAGAACCATTGTTATCAGCAACTGAGTAAAGGAAATTGTTGCATATAGAACAAAGATGAACTGAAGCTTGGAGTATTTTTGACTTGGTACTGTCAGTCTGGTCTGACTTAAAGCATCTTTAGAAGTAAAAGCAAAAAGCTTTGAGTTGGAATTCCTCCTTTCTTTCACACACAGAGTTATTTGTATGTATTGTATGCCTAGACAAGAATGAAAAACCTGTAAATGAGAGGAATAGTGGTCTTTTCAAAACACCCTGTTTCTCTGCCATCACCTTTCAGAGTTTATGGTCTTAGGGAGTCAATGAGGGATGCATCACTGATGAGATGAGTAAGTGATGGGATAGGCCAAGGATGGATGGAGTGGGTCAGTGATACAATGGGTCAGTAATTGGATGGGTCATTGATGAGATGAGTCAGTGATGGGATAGGCCATGGATGGAATGGGTCAGTAATAGAATGGGTCAGCAATTGGATGAGTCAGAAATGGGATGGTCAGGCATGAGATAAGTCAGAGCTGTGGTGGGTAAGTGATTGGATGGATCAGGAAAGGAGTGTGTCAGTGATGAAAAGAGTAAAGTAGTTCATCACAGAACTTAGGATTTAAGCCCTGATTCTGCTTTGCATTTGTGATGAAACTTTACAGACTCTTTCAGCTTCTTGAGATTTATTTATAAAAGATAGATGATAATATGTAATACAAACAATTTTGATAATTAAAGACAATGTGGGTAAAAGTGTCTCAAGTGTTAAAGACTAGGCTCACAATCAAAATAATGATAATGATAATGATAATAATAATAATAATAATAATAATAATAATAATAAAGCAAACCAAAAAGAAAATTAAAGGAAAGGGCTGATTGAAGCAAATATACAACACACTAAACATAGCTCCTGGAACACAGTGAATTTTAGATAAATACTACAGTTATCCATGTGGATCCTTAGACATTACAGTGGTCTTTCTACCAAAGCAAAGGAAACCACCAGCCTAGAACAGTGGAGGAAAGTTTCCTATAAGAAGTCCAATGTGAGATGGGTTTTCACAAACCAGAATCTAGATAACAAAACAAAATGAGACAAAGGAGAAACAAAAGGTAGCAAGTAAAGAGCAGCTAGGCAGGAGCAATGTGCTGTCCTCTGGGAGACTGCATGCTCCAGTGGCAGCACTCTGCACACCAAAGCCACGGCTCATAAGGTGTTTGCAGCTGTCATTCTCATTCCAGTCACCTTTTTGGAAATTGGGAAAACTGCATAAATATTGGAGAGAGTTGTTCAAGAAGCCCAGGGACGTTGGAAAAAGATTATGCTACTGCAGTCATATCTGAGCAGTAAAATTGGGATTCCATAACAGAATCACAATGAATTCAAGAGAATGAGCTTTGAACATGGAATTTTGCATCCACTGATTAGTAAGGAAGATGCTTTTTTTTCTTGAAAATGGTGATGTATTTCTCACTGTTGATAATGCAGGAAGGATTCTGCATTCTGTTGCTACAACCCAAAGATGGTCCTGATTCTCCCTTTTGTATACTAAAAAACTCTCAAGTTCACAAGTGTAGACAAGCAGCAAACAGATTCAAATCTTAGAATCATGGGACTGAGCACTGCTTCAGTACTTGTGACAATAATTCCTGCTTTTTATTTTCGTGGAGAAAACCATGCTGGGCAACCATATTAATAAAATATTGTGTTGATGGTAATGACTTGAAGGAATTATGGATCTCTGCTGTCATTCAAAGCTCAGATAAAGGAAATTTCATTGTCTATGTCATTAAGGACTTTAAAATGCATGTAAATATGTGACTTGAAACCTATGTGAAGTTGCTGCTAGACGGATGCTATCTGGGCCCCTTTCAACATCACTTGAAAGCTCAGTAAATTTGCTACTTAGGATTAAGACAGAATGTTTTCTTTCAAAAATCAGCACATAGAATCCAAGAGATTTTAGTTATGCATGTACTCACTGGCTATAGGACTTAAAGCTGGTGTGTGTGTGTGTGTGTGTGTGTGTGTGTGTGTGTGTGTGTGTGTCTTAGAAGAAGACTAGACCATATGCATAGTCATTTTTATTCAACTGAGTTTGCATTGGTAGATGATTATTAAGAGACATGATCACAGGCTAGCCTCATAGTTTGTTATTACATTATACACAGATGTCAAAAAAGTAATCTGGGGTCATTAATTTGTCTCAGGGATTAAAAGAACTTGTGCATGAATTTGATTCCATGATCCCAAAGGTAGTAGGTGAGAATGGACTGTCAGAATTTCTTTGACTTCCATATCTATGGCATAGTGATGCACTCCTGAAGCTATGCATTACACACATGCACACACATACACACACAACACAGCACAGAGGCACTTTTATTCACATACTCACATAAACACCCAAATGATAAACACAGAGAAAATAATTTTTAAAAAGAAACTAAAAATAAGCTTAGTTTATCACACTACTTCTGTTTTACACATTGAAATGAACAAGATTTAAAACTATATTGACAAGAAAATAAACATAAGAAGATACTGATAATCACCCATACATATTTTCTCTCTCATGAATATCCTACTTGACATTTGCCCAGTCATTCACCCTCTTTTGGATCATATTTTTCAAATAAGAAAACAGTATTTGGCATTTACTCTGTATTATGTGGGGTCTAGATGCCAGAGGATCACATGGTATATTCTCTTGCTAAAGAAAAGAAAAGCAATTCCATGGGCTTCTGGAATCTGTATTGCTAAATTTAGAATAGCAGAATAAATGGGAGACAGATGAACCCAAACAGCTAGACTGCTTCCTCTTGCTCACTAGTAGAAGGGTAGGTAAAACCACCTTTCAGAAGCTAATATTTATTGTTAGACCTAATTTCCACACAACATCCCCTTATCCTCAATTGCATCTTTACACAATGTGAAGTCTATAGGAGTTGGTTTCTAGGCCTGCATTCATGTCTTTGGAATCTGAATTTATAGCTTCTTACCAAGAAGATAGATCCATTTTCTATTCCTTGAATCTGTGTTGACCTTGTGTCTTTTGTGACCAATGTAATGGGATGAAAGTGACTAGGCATGACTCTAGAGTTTAGTCTCAGGGAGCATAGGAACTTGCACTTGACTTTCTTCAACCCTGCCATCAGTATATGAGCAACCCTTCACTAACATGCTGACAGTCAAACTGATATGGAGAAAAGCAGAAGTTCCTTTAACCAGACAACCCATAGACATTAAAAAATAAATAAATAAATCAGTGCATGTGCACACACACACACACATGCACACAAATACACATACAAGTCACAACCACAACACATAGAGAGACAGCACACACACAAATACACACTCAGACACCACACACAACACACCACAAACTACAGAAACAAGTGGGGGAGAAAGAGAGAGAAAGAGAGAGAGAGAGAGAGAGAGAGAGAGAGAGAGAATCTGATGGCTGCATGAGCATCAGAGTCAAAGCAAAGCAAGAAAAAAACAAAATAAAACAACCTGCTGGTATGAACACGTATAACTGAGAAAAAAATAATAATTTCTTTGAATTTACTGTTTTTCTCCCAAATGAAGTATTTTAATTTTGCTGTGTGACAAAATGGGCAAATAATTGCAAAATAGGACATACTAATTAACACATTTGTAAAGAAAATGAAAATCTATACTCCTAAATTTTTCCTTATCATCTTAATTTTCAAAGTATGGTGTTTGACCAATCTGGGAGTTCATTACATTCACTTTTATTCGGCAACAAGAATAGCAAAGCCCTCTGGTAGATTCCACTGTTCACTGTGATATGGATTTGGCTGTGGGTTCTGCTCTAGCTTCCTGCTTGTCTCCACTTCAGCCCTATACAGCTGTGAGCTGTGTATTTACAACCCTCCAGGCTACCCTTCTGTGCAGTGGGCTCATGCACCGGAAGACACTTTCACCATAGCTTTATCTGCCCAGTCCCTGCACTTGGTTATTGCCTTGGGAAACATTTGTTTGCCCCTGCTGCTAGGTTCTTCACACTCATGTCTCACTAGGGAGGTTAACATTTTAAATTCCAGGGATAAACACATGGCCAGAGTCTCATGTGGAGTCTTTAGAGAGCCATGTAAACAACATCCTCAGTGGTCCCACTGTTTCTCAATAGAAAACTGTGATTTATGTCACAAGAATTTGTGTTAACCAGAGAAATTGTATTATTTGTTCTTTTCCTGATACTGTTCAGACAACACTAGGAAATGGCCAAAAAGGGAGAAATGGGAGAGTGTTGACTATTTTAAGTGGTCAGGGTGTTTCTTAATAGAGTTTGAATAGAAATAAGCAGGTTATAAAATGAAAAAGCTAATTACAAAATAATATAAGATAATTAGTCTCATATCCCAAGACAAAAAGCCAAGCCACAGAAGAACTTGCAAAAGAGGTTTACAAAATGAATATTGGTGTCCTTATCTGAACTCTCCTTTGTAGCCTCAGAAGGCAATTCAAGGCAGAGACAGAACCCAGTATTAGACAGGATTTTAGATTGACGTTGTGTGTATAGTTGCACATAATCTGTATGGTGTTGTGGGTGACCTATATGTATGAAATTTGTGTGGTGGTATGTGAGGTATTTATATTTGTCTTAAAAGTGATTGTGTGTGTGGTTGTGTCCATGTATGCTGATTTGTTGTGATGTGTACATACATGATTATGTGTGTATGTGATCCTGAATAATTGGTTGTATGTGACTTGTGCGTGATCATGTGCAATTATATGTGATTTGTGTATGTGGTTGTATAAATGTAATTGTCTTGTGATCAGATATGTGTGTGTGATTGTATGCATATGATTGTGCATGTATGGGTTTATTGTGATAATATATCACAATATTGATGTTTTCATGTCAGATAGATGGTACATATGTGACCATGTGGTTGAGCATGATTGTGTCTGGTTGCATGTGTAGGTGTGTATGGGGTATAAGTAATTTTGTGTGTAGCTGTGTGATTATGTATGTATGTGACTGCATGTGTATGTGACTCAGTGTATGAATTAGACTGTGTAGATGTAGGGGTGTTGATTACAATGATTGTATATTCATGTGACTATATATATGTGACCAGGTGTATAGTGCATGAGTACAAATATTTTGGAATTCCATCTGTAATGGAAAGGTTGATATTGTTTCTATTTATCGCGGGTATATACTAAAGAACAAAAAAAATACAAGAGTTTAACTGGCCATCCTAGAGCCACAGAACCAAGAGCTGCTTGGGCAGTTCTTCTTGGCTACTGACTGTGGGCTGAATGTATGTTTAAACTGTTGCTGTTCGACATTTCTTGGAGAGAAGTTATCAAACTTCTATTTACATCAGATGACAGAACAAAGGAATTAACCCACCCACTACATAGGTAATAAATTAAGATTACTACAGGATCATGGACAGTGGTTACTGACCGGCATTATGATCTCAAGAGAGATGCATCACAGAAAAATGACACGTACACATAGGGTTTGACCTCCCTAAAGCTGTATAGCTGGAGTCCCCACTTCATTAGCTATTGTGCAAATTCTGTTTAGTATTATAATAAAAATCCAGAGTGTGATATTGGGTAAAGCTGAAATATTAGAGTCAGAGAACAAGCTACATTCAGTTCTCACCCAGCCAACTCCTCAGGCCTTTCTCCATGAATCCTCTGACTCCAAGCCTTTCTATCCTCAGCTGGAAAGAGAAATGGCAGGGGAAGTGAACTCCTCCCTTCTCTTCCTCCACCCAGCTATCTTACTTCTTGGTTCAACTTTCTTAGAGCTAGAATTGAAGGTGTGTGTCACCGCTGCCTGGCTCTGATAAACTTTGAACTCACAAAAATCCATACAGATCTACCACTCCCTGACCTTCATGGCTTGGCTCTGTGGGTGGCTCTGTTCTCTGATATTCCAGACGATTTTAATTAAATATACAATATATCACCACAATTAACTGTCAACATATTTTATACTTCCTGAGATGACATGAAGCTCAGGTAAGATTGCACACTGCACATAGATAGATGCAAGGGACAGGGAAGAGTATGAGGAAAGAGTGTATAAAATCTTAAGTGAAGCTTTCATGGGCTTCACCAACCCTCTTTCTAGTCACTGCAGGTAGTTCCAACTACTCTGATGAAGACTGATGACCCCTTATTATGGCTGAGAATAGCGTTTCACAAGTGTGATTCCATGGACCAGATTAGGGCTTTGGGAAGCAATGCAGGTCATATTTCTGTTGTTCTGCAAAGGCTTCAAGTCTTGGCTCAGGTAACTCTTAACAAGGCTGGACAATAAGCTAAAACACAGAGAAAAGCCGTGAGCTCTCCAGGTAACAGACAATCAATCTTGGGAGAATTTCTGAGTGTTAGGAAGCACCCTAAAAGGAGAGATTTTCAAGTTCAAATATGTGCTGAAGCCATGAAGTAGAGAAGTCAGCTTATACTATCCAGTCAATAAATTTTTTCTACTCTTCCTCCTGCTCTTTCCTTGATGGGTTCAGAGACTGCATGAACAGCATTGGGCCAGAGGCATGAGCAGGGAAGAGGACATAATACTGGGAACATTCCCTAACAGCAAGGGAGAAGTGTTGCCTTCAAATGATGCTCAAATCAAGTCATATGGACATTTAGATTATGACTTCATTACTATATTTTAAACTTGTATACACTGATTTTCTTTTAAAATAGTTTATTTTCTTTGTGTGTGTGTGTGTGTGTGTGTGTGTGTGTGATATTTGCAAGTACATATAGAGGCTGGAGGGCTTTGGATCCTTTGAAACTACAGGTGGTTGTGAGCTGCCTGGTTGTATTCTAAGAAACAAATTCAAGTCTTCTGTAAGAGTAGCAAGTCCTGCTAACTACAGAGTTATTTTTTTCTACAGCCCCAGGCTGAATGAATTTCAGTTATTAAAGTGAAAAACAAAAACACTAATCTTCAGGCTACAATGCATTCAATAGAAAGAACTCAGCAAATCAAACTCAATTTGTGCACAGAGAAGAATGACATGGTTTCCTGTGCCACCTGGTTCTATGTCAACTTGACACCAGCTGGAGTCATTTTAGAAAAGAGAACATCAATTGCGAAAATGTCCCCACAAGACTGGCTTGTGGGCAATCCTGTGGTGCATTTTCTTGATTGATAATTGATGTTTCAGGACCAACCCATTGTGAGGGGTGCAGCTTTGGGCAGGGAGTCCTGGAATTTATAAGGAAGCAAGCTGAGCAAGCCAGGAAGAGCAAGCAATTAAGCTGCATGGCCTCTGAATCAGTTTCTGCCTCCAGGTTCCTGCTCTTTGGTATTTCTATCCTGACTATATCTATTCTTTGGTATATCTAGTCTTTCCTCAGTGATGGACTGTTCTGTAGAACCGTAAGGTGAAAAAATTTCTTTCCTTCCTAAGTTGCTTTTGGTCAAAGTGTTTTTTTTCACAACAGTAGAAACTGTGATATTTTATCTTATTACATGTTCAGATAAACACTTCAATACAACAGTTTAAAGAAGAAAGAATCAAAGATAACTGGAAAGTTTATTTAAAGCTATTACAAATGATATTTAACCCAAATTACAGAACTAAACCTGATTATCTCTGTAAATTTTTTGTAACATAATTTGATACCTTGTTATATCCACTTCACAAGAGTTTATACATGCATGGGCTGATGTTACTAAATGATTCTTTCCTAAGAAAACAATACTGAAACTCCATCAACAGTGTGTAAGTTTTAGGAGTCTTTGGTAAGTATTTTCAAACTTGGTAGCAAACATCAAGTATTTGAATTTCAGTGTAGGCCTTGTCCAATGACTTATAATTAGATGAGACTTTCTTATTTCTACTTCAATGTCTAATAGCCATCATTCATTCATTAATTCATTCATTCACATATTTCACTTGGTGCCACATTGCTAAGTATTGAGTATGTACTAGAGGCCAGCAGTAGTGATGGTGTGGTAACTAATGGTAACAGAGGTAAAAGTTCAACCCCAATACCTCCTTTGAAGCATTTTGTCTGGCACTCTGATGATGCAAATATGAAGGCCTCAAGGCTAATTAGGAGGTATCACGTTCAAGCAAGAGGACTGGGAAGGTCTATGACTTTAAGATTGGATATCCCATGTTGTACAGGAGCTAAAAAAAACTAGCAGAGAGGCACCTCAGAGCCTGCATTTATGATTTGAGTCTTACCTTAAAATGACAGGAAGACATTTATGGATTTTAAACCCAGGGCTTATGTGATCAACGGGATCCTCTAATTTATCATCCTCCTAAACCAAGGGCAACAGAATTATGGAGATAAATATCCTGTCCCAAATGATATGCCTTATAAAACCAAAGGAAAAATGTCTTCTTTGCTCCTCAGCCTATGCAATTTCTGCTTCTGTAGCTAACTGGAAGGTGTGTTGTGGCTGATTGTGTTGTTCTTACCACATTATAATGTTAATTCTTGAAAGCCCGAAAAACCAGACCACAAATGTGTTTTGCTTGTTTATGAAAACACAAAACAGGAAAGTGATATGTTCTTGGGTGGGTGCTGACTCTTTACACATCCATGAGAAACATAAGGTCTGAGATAATGAGAACATGCTGTCTGATACTCAGGAAATTGTTCTTGCTTCTCCAAAGGTTTAATGTCAGAAACAGCATTATTGCTGATGTCCCCAACACCATCCAAGAAAATGAGACACCAGTCTTTGCTTTTCTAATATTTTACAGAATTTTTCTTAATCTATTATATTACTTATATGGGGGCATAGATTAAAGTGTTACTTAAAGTTATAGGAGCAATCTGAAGTCAAAAATCTGGGTGACATTGACTTATGTCTGTGAGAGTTCCTGCCTATGAAGCCAATTAGAGTTTTAAACCAGAGTGTTAACTTACCAAATTTATAACATCAACCAAACTTAATTTCCATTAAACACATACACAAAACATGATGGTGTACACTATAGAGATATTCTGAATACTATAGAAAAAAAGCAATGTAGTAATTTCATTCTTGTTAAAGAAACCTTGAATTTCTAGCTAATCCCTAATTGAGTCTCTTGAGAAGTAACCAGCCATCAACAGTGCAGCTGATGGCGAAGTGATCTTTATTTTCCTTGTCTCAGTAGACGGTTAGACTGCCTGAGAACTGTGAGGGCAATGTGCTGCCTGAGTTTTGATTATAACTCCAACAATAAGGGTTTTCCACTGCCCAGCCCAGGACCCTTCCCTGGCCCTCTGGGAATATACTGTCTTTGATGGTGCTTCTGTTGTCATTGCTTAGCTGTCTTTGGGTTAAACACTCTTGCTCTTTGTAACAAAATCCACAGGAGGCTCAGCCTGACTTGTTAGGCATTGAGACTAGTTCAGGAAGCTTAATGTTTTCATTGCCATCTACTGTTCAAAACAGGAATTACAAACTCCAAGTCCCTTCTCCCTTCTTTCCTCCTCCCTCCCTCCCTCCCTCCCTCCCTCCCTGTAGCCTTGCTCTGTGTACTCTAGCTGTCTTGTTCTCTCATCCTCTCCATCTTTTAGTTTGAAAATTGCACAGTACATTTTAGAACTTTTATGAAGAAGATGCATAGGAAACTTGTTTTTTAAGAAATAGTTTATTGCAAGAATTCTAGTTAGTATATAATGAAAACCCAGAGCCAGGTAAACTTTTAAGAAATGAAGAAAATTCAATTTTATAAATATGAACCACACAATAATTTATGTTCAGTGCCTTAAAATATGGCTTAAAATAATTTATTTCATGAATACTCAATGAGTTTCTATCAGAGACCAATCATCATACTATGGTTAAACAGCTAAAGAAAATCCAGCCATAGATAGATAGGAAGCTAATGGGGGAAGAATGGTAAAGTGGCCTTTTGACAGAATTCCATACACTCTTCTTCAGCTCCTTCTAAAGTTCAATAATCAGTCAAATCTTAAGGGCTAGTCACCATTTTTCTCATATCAATAACTCAAGTTAAAATCCATCATTTTCTTTTGACCTGCAAAGTACAACTTTCACTTACTATGATTTATAACCTCATGAGCCTAGAAAATCAGTTCACCAAGACTGTTGTTTTAAGTGCTGTTTTGCCATACGCTGAGGCTTTCCATTATAAAAAAATCAATATAAAATCCATTAATATGTACACTGATCTCATAGGAAAAGCCTCCAAATGTTGGGTGTTTTCAAGCTCATGGTCATAAATCCAAGTATTCAAAATGTGGTTTTGTCTGAATGCTTGAACTTACCGTGGTGAACAGGCATTGCCAGCTCTCATCTTTGAACCAATAAATTCTTTGCATTCATTCTTAAGAATATAGTTGTCTCTCCCTAAGCCTGAGGGCTAGGGAGCAAAGCCACACAGGTATGGTTTGTTGTCTGCTATGATGGGCCTAAGAAACATGAGAGTCAAACATCACTTTTGCATTTCAATGCATCTTTCACCACAGTGAATTAAAATTCTTAATATTTCATTAAAAAGAGTTTTGACCCCATTCTCTGTTACCTAAAAGATATTAGGTTCCCTGAAACTTCTGCTATAAATAAGAATAACCATTAAAAAATCAGGCTGACTGAAGTTCCTGCAAATGATCTTTGGTCAGGCACATGGACCTGTGTTGCTATGTGTAGTAGTCATTAAGGTTGGAGCACAGAGACACAGGTCATTGAAATATAACATGCCATTTCCCTTTATATGTCTTTAACAGAGCATGAAATTTATAACTGCTCATACTTTCATGTTTTCTCATTAACCCACTACAAAATCTACTCTAATGAAAAGGAAATCTCATTAGTATTATGGCCAATTTTAATTTTAATAATTTGGAAGGAAATAATTTTAACACCAACAAAGTAAGTGAAATGAAGACTGTCAACCTACTACTTTCTTCCAGTTTGTTATTCTATAGCAGAACATACTGTATTTTTAAAATAAAGCAAATTTGTTTCTCTCTAAAATTGAGGAGATGCAATTGGCTTTTTGTTAACTTACTATATTTTAAACTTCATAACACAAAATGAAAGTTCTACCTAATGGCAATATATATTTGATTCTGATTCAATTCATCATATATACTTGAATTTTATTTTACAACTGGTTGATTTGCCTTATATAGTATTTTTAAAGAAAATTAAAGGTCATATTTGTTTGATAGATAATATTTTGTTTTGTACATATATACTTAAGAATTTAAAATGAATACACCTTTTTAAAAGTAAAAATGCATTTTGCAATAATTTAATGTGATGTAAATTCCCAGGGTGTTTTAGAAATGACATATTAGTCTGAAAGAGGCTGACATAGGAAAACATGTTCATGCTACATTCCATTATGACACCCTGTAAGAAACTAGAGCATCTTGATCATCACCATTCAGAGAACAGCGTGATTTATAGCCTCTTAAAAGAAGATTATGGGAGACTAGGGACCTTGAGCCTCAGATCAAAAAGGAAAAGTAATGAATATTTCCACCAAGATATATGTATGATTCTCTTTCTGTTACATAAAATTACCTACATTCATTCAGAGATACAAACATTACTTTACTATTCTTTTCAATTTAGGTTTTAATCAGGTCTCTGAGACTCCTGATAATTACCATAAGTAGTAGAGTGACTGTATTATTTGACCTTTCACCGAACACTGCAGCTAGCTGGTTCAAAATACTGGGATTCATTCAAAGTGGCAAGGTCTCTCTTATCCTCATCTGAGGAAAATTCCTTAGAAATCTAGAGAGAGAAAAAAAATCTTCCATGATAGAATTTTACATCTTGATGACTTTTGTCCCATTTATTTATAGACACAAAGATGATGGTAGCAATTTCAGATTGATTCTCTCCTTAATGCCACAGACATAACACTCAGGCCTATCACCTGGTCAGGATCTACAAAAATATCTTTAAAAAATGAGGACTTTTAAGGTAGCTCAGAAATAAAAGTGATCATCACATAAACATCAGGACCTAAGTTTGACCCCAGGACCCCTGTAAAATGAAAGCTGGTGTGGTGGTATCACCTATAGTCCCAGAACTTGGGGCAGGGGGAGAGAGGATGACCTCTAAGGGATGCTCAGCCTGGCCTAATGAGTGATCTCAAGGCCAGTTTGGGACTCTATCTAAAAATGATAATAATGAAGTGACAGGCACATAAGGAAAAAGTGAAGTTGTTCTTTGGTTTCTACATGCATGCACATATGTGCACATGTACCTATATACGCCTATATATGCACATGGATGGATGGACACACACACCTCTGTGTTAACAATAAGAAAATGTAAAATTCAACTACAGTGTAACATGGGGTGAAGTTATTAAATTTACAAACAAAAGATGCCTTTATGCTGGAAAAAGTTTTCTAGACTAGATTGTCCAAATGTTTAAGTTTTGGAGCATGATGCTGGGTTAGTTGCATACATTTTAAAATCTCAGATTGAGGATGATGAAGCAGGCCCCTGAGTTCAGAAGCAGCCTAGAAGCCAACTTACAGGTTAATGGTATTAGTTGAAACTCAGTAATTAAAAACAAATTATTAAAAATTTCATCAGTAAGTGTCTGTGCATGTGTGTGTGTGAAAGTTAGATTTAGTTCATAGCTTGAAGTCATCAATATTTTTGCTACGATAGGTAATAAAAGTTTTAAATGTCTTTGGAACATATTGCAAGTTCCTATTGTTTTTAAGTTGCTAATTTATCTCCAATGACTTACATGATTATTTTCAAAAGTGTCCTCTACAGAAATAAGAGTCTGCAGTAAACATAGTTTGATGTATTGGGGGAGAGGATACTCTCTAACTTCAATGCAGTTCTGAGGCATTGATTGGCAGCTTTCAGCAGCAGAAGTGACTTAATAACCAGGACATGTCTCTGTTACTACCTGTTATGCTGAAAGAAACATCGAAATGGAGAAAAGATGGGTGATTTTGACTGATGTTCTTCTTTGATGATAGATGAAAGTGTGATGTTTTGTTATTTATTTATTTATCCATTCATTTTAGAGAAAATGTACTTATCTCTTTTTTTCTTTATTTATTTTGTATTTATCAAAAAAACAGTAAAATGAATTTAAAATGCTGAAAAGTTAACAATAACTATAAGAGGATAAAAATCATAAGCATGACTTATCAAGGGTGATAGTGCAAATAAGATTGCTACACATATATTTACTTTGTGTTCAGCTTTCCCTCTGAATTTTTTTTTCCATTCCTGTATATCCTTATTCAAGGTCCCTTCCCCCTCCCACCACATCAGGTCATTTTTCTTCTCCGCAACTCCTCAATGTACTCATTAGTGGTCTCTAAACAAACAAACAAGAAAAAAAGCCAAGCATACCCAAGCTGCAAACCACATCCACTGAACAGCTTGGGATCAGAAACTCCCTGGACTGACCCTTCGGACCCCACTCCAACTATAGGAACACCTGACTCACTCTTGAGGGAGGATGGACAAAACTGGATTTGGCCAGAGTGGAGACTGGTACTTATCTCTTAAGGTCATGCAGGTAGTCATTTGTCTTTCTGAAAGCAGGAGCCACCAGTCCCCAACAGAACAGCTCCCTCCTCTTAAAGCTTTCCCATATCAATGCTCAGGGACAGAAATCTACGCTCCTCATAAAAGGAAGATGACAAGTAGCTATTGGTTTTTTGTTTTGTTTTTTGAAACATAAAAACTAATAAGAACTGAGAAGTTATTTAATTCACTGAGTATTTTTTTTGAAACATAAAAACTAATAAGAACTGAGAAGTTATTTAATTCACTGAGTATTTAGCTGAAGGGAAAATGGATTAATATTGACTTGGAAACACCTTGTGATTATCACCTGTAACCCCCTTCGCTTTCTCCCTACCCACTTCCTCTTCTTCTTCTTCTTCTTCTTCTTCTTCTTCTTCTTCTTCTTCTTCTCCTCCTCCTCCTCCTTCTTCTTCTCCTGAAGTCCCTGGCTTCTTCTCTGATGGTTTCTGAATCTCCTCTATTACGCTCATCATATCTGATCTTCACTGAAGTTTCACAGGCAACATCTGCTTGTCCTGTGGGGCATTATTGGTAGAGTTTACAAAGGAAAGGCTCTTTTATTCCATGGTTATAAAAGGAATGTGTGTACTCCACCTAACAACTGACCTCTTGATGGAATGAATGTTCTTAAAGCAAGATAATTCTACCTTACATTTCTTTTGTGGCATGAGTTCATTCATTTTTAGAGCACCCAAAGAAAGCTTCAGTATATATTAAGTCTGAGAGAGTCCTTTATGTTTGATGATTGGAGATCTGAACAATTTAATTTTTGTGGTATAAGCTTGATAGTCTTTAAGAGGGTCAATTACAACTAAACTTTTCTAGGTTTTTCAGGGTGGTATTGTATAATTCTTTTTTTAATAGAACTCTCAGTATCCATATAAGCATTTGTGGCATCTGTCTTCTCTCATACACACTATAATAAACTCTAAGTGCTAGAGGCCAAAATTGGAGCCAAAATGAAGGATAAAAATTACACCATTAAAAAGCATGTTACTTCACATGTGTCTCTGTGTGTATGTTTGTGTATGTGCATGTATCTAGCTGTATATGTGCATACAAAATGATGGGAATAATCACAGTATAAATCTGCATGAAGAGTCATAATTCACATGGTGTAAACTAGCATCAAACATTTGCCTATTGAATTACCTGACTCCAGAGCTGGCCCATAGGGTGTTTTGCATGTAGTACAATGTGCAATAAATAGCAATCTATCTTGATCTCTATGAGTTGTTTTGCGTGTAGTACAATGTACAATAAGTGTCGCTCGCAACCTCGTCCCGCAAGGAAGACGCAACATCCAGGCTCTTCCTTCAGCAGTTTTATTCAGGAACCTTGATTCTGACTTCTAACTCTGATTCTGACTGTTGCCGATTCTCACTGACTCTCTCTCTGATTCTCTCTCAATTCTGCTACTACGGGGAAACCTGCCCGCAGCCTAAATAGCCTCTGGGCAGCCAAACCTAGTACACCACGTAGGTACTACCAATAGGTCCAGGTACGTGGAAGCAAGCCAGATCCTCAGCCTAGCCATATAAGATATTGCTTGTAACTGAGAGCACTCACCATGTGGAAGGTGGAGGGCAGAAGCCAGCGTCATCTTTAAGGCGTGGCTACACGCAGCTCTCCACAGTTCCCCCTTATTTATATTATATTTATATTATAGCAACAGGCAAGAGTAGAGGCCTGATCTCTGTAGAATGGATCAGGGACATTGCACTGATCCTCACTCAGGTGTCATCCACCCGATGAGTACCAGACCTGTCTGATACCCTTTTTCACAGAGGTGGGACACAAGGTATCAACCCACATGCAATCAGGCGTGCTCTTCTTGGGGCCCAAGTCTCGGTTCGTCCCAAGTGCAGTGCTCAAGCCTCGCATCCTGTGCCTAGAAAAATTGTTCTTTTAAGGTAGCCAACCCAGGCATATGGGGACTGTCCTGCTTTAACGGCTGTAAAGGCTTGAATAATCAAGGCTGCATTGTGACACTGGGAAACCTAAATCTGGCAATGCACCACAGGCATACCAAGGAGACACCAGAAGGCGTGTCAAGGCTCCTAGACCTGCCCACTCCTTAAGATGGTTCATGGCTTCAAAGCTGCCAGTCTGGTGTCCACCCGGGTCGATGGTCGAGTTCACTGTAACGATAGCCACCCTCAGCTGCTCCATCAGGTTGTCGAATTCTCCTGTCCAATTACCTAAAAGATAACTAGACAATTGCTTAGACAAGTTTGCAGTGTGGGTAAAATTGCCATTTTGTATACCAGTCACACAAAGTCCAGGATATTTCTATTCACAGCCAAGTTGGGCAATCTGCCAGAGAGTGTTAATTTGCTCTTGAACCTAGTCAATCCTCTGGTTGACCACCATCAAGCCTCCTTCTAGCTGAATATTAATGCCCTTTTGTACATCCAGGGCTTGTGGTACATTGGCAGAAAGATTATTCAAGGTCTGAGCAGTATGCACAGTATGACTCATGGCAATGGCCACAGTAGTACACTGGCCTCCCAGGCCTGGAGATTTAAAGACACACTGACTAGACCTACAAGACTGCTGGGTCATTCATGCAGGGAGAATGCCAAATGCCGCTTACTGAGTGCCTTAGGCTCAAACATATACCCAAGGCAGAGAGGTGGAAGTTCCCCAGGTGGCTGGAATGTAAACAACTTAGGCTCACCTGCTCTCACTTAGGATGGCTGTCAATCACTGGGTGTCATGCAGTGCCTGTTCAAAGCCTCCACCTGGGCTACAATGAATGAGGCTGTGATCCCGTAAGTCCGTACTGACTCAGCCAGAGATTTTATCACTTTGAAATCTAAGGGCTCCTCGGATCTTGAAACACTGGGTAAGCTAAGCATAACTCTGTTCTGACTGCCTTTCATGCCCCTGTGGTGAAAGCTTGCCCTAAACCACCATTCCCACCTTCCACATAGGGAGGGGGAGCTGGAGGCATGCAGTTTGACACGCTGAGGATCTGCAGCATTCTTCTCTATCTGGATCCTCCTTTTCCTTCCTTTTTTTTTCTTTTTTATGGCGGGGGAGCCCACAAATCTCTCCTGCTGCTAGCAAGCTGAGCGGACTCAGAAAAACCTTAAAGCGTCCTTGCCACCCACCACTGCCTTACTGCAGCGCTAATCCCCAAGACAGCTTCTTATTAGCTTCAGGTGGCCTCCGCAAATGGAAACACACCCGCCTAGAACTAATCCACAGGTCTTGATCCTCCGTGAAGACAAAACAAGAAACTCCTTTCCCAAGTAACATATTTTTACAAACAGACTTCAAAGTCAAGACATTTTCAAAGTACTTGCATTTGTTTAACTTAGCAGTCTTAGCAATCAATTGTCTCTCTGCAATTAGCTCATCAAAAGTCAAAAAATTAAAAGTAAACGCAATAACCCTTATCCAGACTATCTGTTTATCTGCCATCTTTCGTGGCTTTTTTCCTTTATTTCCTTCCCTGTTTAGAGGTTTTGAGAGTCTAAATCTGTTTTATTGAGAATCCTTAATCATTTTTCTAATGCAAAGAGCTTTTAAAAGGTCCGTATCACTTTAATTGCTGACTCCACCTCTCTTGGCCACTTTTCAATATGAGTTCAAGGTCTAACAGAACCAGGAAGTGGTGGCACACACCTTTAATTCTACCTCTTGGAAATTTGAAACAGGAAATACGATAGCTGGGTAGAGGGAGAGAAGGGAAGAGTTTAGCTTCTCATGTCACTTCCCTTTTCAGCTGAGGATGGAGCTCCTTGGAGTAGGAAGATTCATGGAGACAGGCCTGAGGAGTTGGCACACAATCTCAGGGATTGGTTTATATACATAGGAGGGCTAAATAACCCTGGCACCATCTGGACTAACTTCCACGGGCATAGTCAAGCTTCCCTGTTCACAAAAATAATAATAATAATAATAATAATCTGGCATTTATTTAGACATTCATTTGGTAGTGATATTTACTTTGCATATTAGAGAGGTCCATGTCTATATTTAGAAGATGTTAATTAAGTCAATGTTGAACTGAATACCTCAGTAGTGAAAATTAATCCTTAGTTATATTAGACAGTATAAAAAGCTGTATGTCGAACAGTCACTTTTTATCAGATAATATCATGAATTTAAACTTGAAAGGAACCTTGAGCTAAACAAATAGTATGCAATATCCTATCATAAGAAAAAAAGTAATAAACTTTTTCATCAGATATGCTAACCCAGTAATGGGATATTAGGACATAGTGATTTCATGTAGAGACATTATTGACTAAGACTCTGATGGAGGTTTTATCTGCTTTTCATGTAATAATAACCGATGCCCTAAGTAATTTTCCAATGATTTCTAATTCCTGGTAAATGAGGTTAGATTGTAAGTGACAGTGACACCTTATTTATGTTCTCAAATAATACATATTTTACTCAATCAAACAACTATCACGGTATTGACCCACTGTAAGATATGTTTTAAATGATGTTTATTTTATGAGAATCATTTACAAAACAGAGAAGGTTTTAAGAAAAGGTGAAGGGGTAAGGTTGCAGCACCCTGGAGCATTTCTAAACAAAAGCTCCTTTTCCACACGCCACATGTCCGAATCCCGCGCCACCACACTGGAACTGCGACCAGTCTGGAAACTGCGTCACCAGTCTGAAAAACACGCCACCAGTCTGGAACCCTTGCGAGAGGTCCCCGCCCTGCAAGAGAGAATGCCTGCTTCCTGTTCCTAGTCCTCTCCCTGGGCGGTCTACTTCAGAAGCTCTTTCCAGTTGACCACACCCCACTCGGCTCCAGCACTCTGACGCAATCCATTCACATGCGTAGTTTCTGATTTCCCACTACAAACAACCTCAAAACAAATCACACACACATGGTTAAAAGTTTCTGACATGAGTCCTATAGCCCCTTGAATGAGAATTATTGCCTTAATGTAGAGTGGATCTTGGCCTTGAATTCAGATCTTACAACATACTCTGTTATTTGATTGGTTTTAGAAGATGTGCTGACCTTGGTGAATTTGAATATCTTCTGTAATAGAAAAATGCATAATAATTGAACATCTACTCTACGGTCCCTTCCAACTAAAAATGGTCAAAAGTCATAAGCATTGAATATATGCTAAGTAAATCTGGAAGATGGGTAAGGAAGCAGGATCAAAGGATGGTTTACATTCTCATCAAACAGTAAGCCCTAATTTAGTGGAAAATTCATGCATAGAAAAAACTCAAGAGAAAGGGCAGAGGCAGATTCCTGTGTATCCATGAACACAGAGAGACCTGCTCATGTTTAAGAGAGCAGAGAAGAATGCACAATAGAGCAAAAATTACCAAATCATTTCAGGTTGCAGAGGATTTCTAAAGTAATTTTTATTTTTGTGACATAAAATATTGAATCATTGGAAGCATTTAAATACACAGATAAGCAAACAGCAATCTAGGAAATTTAGTCTGATGTGGTGATATATTGTATACTTAATAAAAATAGTCTGGAATATCAAAAGACAGAGTTATGCACAGAGCCAAGCCATGAATTTCAGGGAGTGGTGACACATGCCTTTAATCCCATCAATCTAGAGGTAGAGATCTGTATGGATCTCTGTGAGTTCAAGGTTTAACAGAGCCAGGCAGTGGTGGCATACACCTTTAATTCTAGTTCTAGGAAAATTGAATCAGGAAGTAAGATAGCTGGATGGAAGAAGAGAAGAGAGGAGTCCAGCTTCTCCTGCCACTTTCTTTTTCAGCTGAGGATGGAGAGGTTTGGAGTCAGAGGATTCATGGAGAAAGGCCTGAGCAGTTGGAGGGTGAGAACTGGCTGTGGTTTGTTTCTCTGTCTCTCTGATATTCCAGCTTTACCCCAATATCTGGCTCCACCTTTTTATTGTAATATCAAATAACATTCGTACAATAGTCTGACGTGGATTCTAAGGTAGTTTTGAGCAAAGATATTATGGAAGCGAGTTAGGACATCTCAGAAGTGTGAATGAGGCAAATATGAGACATTGCAAAGTGAAACAAAAGTTCTAACAGTGCTCTGCATGTACAGAAAGGGCAGGGGGAGCAAGGAGCTGAAAATGCCTATGACTTTGGGAAGAAAATGGAAGTGGTAAACCTGCTGTGAATGTGGAAGCCATGGCTGGAGGGGAGCTAAGGACTGGTGTAAGGCATTAAGAAACTGTTTTATTTTTTTCCTAGAGGCATGACAATGGTCTTGGTATGCAGAAGTCACTGAGGCCCAGAACCAAATAAGAGCTTATGGAGAGAACATTGCTTCAGATCTTGTATATGACTCAAGAAGAAAATATCAGAAGGCAGGAAATACTATCCTGTGCAGAATAGAAGGGAAGAGAGAGCCATTGGGGTAGGATGGAGAGAGAGGAGGCTGTATAGACCACAGATGGAAAAAGGAAGAGGAATACATTCAATTTCACTAACCATGGGAGGGAAATAGAGATGAGTACATATGTACACAAATGTATGTGTAGGATACATGTATGAGCATCTGTGTATTCAGGCATAAAAAAGCCAGCGTCCAATAAGAACACTCATTATACAGGTGTGATGGCTATTCCAAATTTTCAAATTAATAAAGTCTGGATTCACCTAGAAGACAAACTCTGGACATGTTTGTAGGTGATTCTCTTCATTGGGATAATTGAGGTGAGAAAATTCATTTGCTGTGGGTAGAACCAGTGCCTGGGATGGGATACTTAACTGTCTATAAAGGATAAAGTGAGCTGAGTAGGTATTCATCACTCTCTGTTTCTGACTCTGAATATACATTATCAGCTCCATGAAGTCTTTTAGACAGTGGCCTTTCTTCCATCTCCAATGAACTGTGAGCCAAAGTAAATTTGATTCCCTCGTAATTTACTCTCACCAGAGTATTTTATTGCAGCAAGATAACTAAGGTATCAGTGTTTTTCTCTAAACTTTACAAGTAGTTATCATCATATGTATTTTTTTATTTCTTGTTACTTCCTATCTTCAGAATCTATATCCTAGAAATAGCATATTTCACTTACTACTGTTTACTTGCATAAGCAATATAGTAAATGAAAGAGATACAACCTAAAAACAAAAATTTTTGAATTTCTGAGTAGCTTTCATAACTCCAGAGTCCCGATAACACTAGGCACCCACAAAAAGGCATAAGGCCAATAAATGCAGTTCTGTGCTTCTCCTTTCTAATTCATTTCCAAACTCCCTCCAAACGAGTATAGACACAGCATCTGCCTCCCTTAAAAAGTATGAAGTTGTTTTGAGTATGGAGTAAGATAAAAACCCAGAAGAGTGCAAATGATTTAGGAGATAATTATAAAATTAAAAATAAATGAAGGGCCTGTGAGATATTCCAGTGGGAAAGACAATTGCTGTCAAACGTGGCAACTGATACCTGATTCCTATAAAGTATTTTCTCTCTTCTATTCACATACATGCCATGAGCATGTTTCAAACACACTCTCTCACACACAGACACACAGACACAGTCACACACACAGAGACACACGCACACTATCAGTCTATAGAGAGAAAATGGAGAGAAGTTGAAAAGATGTTATATTGAGAGCACAATAAACATAATCATAGAAATAGGAAAGGAGGGAAGGAGGAAGGAAGGTAGGAATAGATGGAGGGAAAGGAGTTGAGGAGGGAGGAAGCTTGGAAAGAAAGGAAGGAGGAAGAGAAGGAAACAGAGCAGAAGTTACTTGGAAAGGGCAGAGCAGACATTTTGGAGTAGTCCTGGGAATTAAGCCTGAAAATGCATTAAAACAGGGTCACTTGTTTTACTCCTGAACTGGGTGTTTTTCTTCTATGGAAACTAATTGTATGTAGTAAATAGTGCAGGGAAACAAGGCTTGTGCTTGGTGTCCTGTCGCTACTCCCCAGGAACTCATCTGTGAATAAAATCCCTTTGAGAACAAGTAGTTATAAAAGTGTTTATCCCCAGGATAATTATTAGCCAAGCACCGCAAGTATTTTGTACATGCCCACATGCAGCGAAGCAGAAGTGGAGGCTCCACCCCACCAATCCGGATGTTGTTCGGCTAATGTTTTTGTCTTTCTCTTGTTCACAGAACCTAAAGTAAGCTGCAAGCTAGGCCGGTCTGCATCGACTTCAGGAGTTCCTCCTCCTTCAGTTACTCCTCTCAGACAAGGCAGTGATCTACAACAAAGCCAGGTACCATCATCGTTAGCCAGTCGTGATTGACTTCCCGTGATGCCACATACCAAATGCTTCCCACCTGTCTGTCCTGTGTTGCTGTAGACAACGTTTGCCTTTGCTTTGATTTCTCTCTGTGTGTATGGGTATGGGAGGGGTTCAGCATCTGTGTTTTCATCTTTAAGAGAATGTCTTTCTTTTTTGTGATTGGTGAAACTTTCTTTGCTGTTTGTTACTGAATTGTTTGTCTCTGATTTCCATCATTCTGAATTATAAATGTAGTAAATGTGTACTATATGTATGGGCATAGTGGCTACTTTTTTAAAAAATTTGTTCTCTTTTCCATGTTTTGTGTACTTTTATACTGTCTGAAAATTTATCAACATTTGATAAATTTATCTACTTTTGTGTAATTTCTTTTTAAATGTTTTGTCCACAATATTTGCACAGATGTTGACAATGAATCTGTACATATATTTTAACTCTTATCCTGCTATACTGTAATATTTGTGGTAATTTACTTATATTTTTATTTAGCTTCAAGCATGATTGTAAGACAATGTCAATATTGATGTTCCTATAAGTATCCATATATCTATTGACTCCTTTAAATTGAATGTGGCAGCTAGTCTTCATTCTTAGGCCATAGAGACAAATTAGCCAACCAGATAACTTAGATATTTACCAACAGCTATAGATTAATAAGGCAACCTTTTAAATAAATGGCACTTCTCTCTTAAACCAACAATATCAGAAATGTTCTCAGAGAGGGGAATGTAAATGTCTATGCATGGCAAATGAGATCTTCATTATCACTTGGACAAAAGAGACAAGAAATAAAGGCATAAGATAAAATACCTTTTATTTCTTAATAGTATAATATGTTGCTCTGATGTTCATTTGTGTGAATGGCTATGAATGGAGTTTAGGATTAGGACAATCACTACATATAAATATAATTTTTGTAACTCAACCAATAGGAAACCAATACCTTAAGATAATTGGTGGGACTTAGTTATTTTTTTCTGTGAGGTATTATGGGCATAAAGCAGGATGCCAATTTGGAGTAGTTGATCATTTTCCTGGCTCTTGTATTAGCATTCTTGGTACTGGAATGAACAGGACATTATAAAACTAATGGTAGGTTATTTTACAAAACTGTCCAGCACTGATCATCAAATTGCACATTCATCAACTATGTTAAATGTCAGGATCTTTTAAACTCATAACTAAGCAGAATAACTGCATTTTATAATGAGAAACATTGTGCTTCTTAGTAGTTTTGTCTGACTAAACTATGCATAGCACTTAATTTGTGAATATATGAATATCTACAAACACTTGACTCTCTCAGGTGCATTTTGAGTATCATTTAGGTTTTCTTGTGTCTTAATTTAAACCACTAAAGGCCTTGGTAAGTGAATGTAGCCATCTTAATACTTGAAGTATTACAGGATGTGTGGGGAGGGGACACTTGCCTCTAAATCACAGCGACAGAAGACCCAATGCTCTATGATCTCTTGAACATTGAAAAACCATTAAAGACTGTGATATGCAGATTAAACTCTTCCAATACACAGTTAAGAAACTCTCTGTAGCCCAACTGTCTGGTTATGTGTGGTGTATAGTTATTTGTCTGGTTGTGTGTTTATGGTTATAGAATATGGAACCAGAAGAATGACCAAAGGAGAATAGGTATTTCAGCAGCCAAAGCTGACTTTCTAATGAACCCTGAGCTTTTCCACAGCAGAGATTCCTATGGTGGGATTCAGGCATTATTGAGGGAGATCTATAGGCATAGCTTTGGGATCTCAGGACCCTAAATGAGGCGTGGCCAGCCTCCATTGAAAACCTTATTGCATGCTGCTTGCCCTTCCTGTTCCTGTGATTTTAGAGAGAAGATTGCCATGTAAAATATTTTAACCCTCCAAAAATTGCCCTATGGTTCAATCTTATATCAGTGAGTATTTATAGAACCCCCTGAATAGATATTAGTTCTTTTATATAATCAATTACCAATAAATAATTTCTACAATAGATTCTTCTAAGCCATGTAGGAGATTTGGCTACAGTATCTTCGTTCATGTTAGTACACCTTGAAGTCAGCCCAGCATGTATTTCTAGATACAGAAAAGCCAAAATAAAGGACATGGAAAACAGTCACAATGATCAGTACACAAAGTTAGCTCTTGTTTGGGAAGTGTTTATATGTAATAACTTCAAATTGAAAAAGGAAGAAATCCTGTCAACAAAGAGTATTTTGTAGAAATAATGCTTATTTCAATAAAATTTATTGAAGATCCAGCTCTGTGAAATATGGAGCAAATAAATATTAGCCATAAGACTATTGATGACTAAACTGACCTTCAGCCATGTATTATGATGACATTGCATTAGCATAATCCAATAAGGAATTCCCCATTATTTTGTATGTGCTTTCAATAGTTCTGTCTGATTGATTTAGAAAAATGTGAAGCTTCAGTTTGCTGTAGAGCTCTCTATTCTGTTTAATTAATGTCAAAGTTAAATAAAGGAAAGATTACCTTTAATGACAGCTGGATCTGGAAATGTTGGAATTATTTAATTTCTAAGACCTGCACAGAAATCAGATGGCAGGGATTCTGATTACATTTTATAAACAACTGTGTCATCAAATATTTACAATTAGATATTGAATTAAGTAAACGCTATTTATGGAGACCACTAAATATCCCACACTCTTATTATCAGCATCTTAGGACATCTGTTACTGAGCTAAATAAAACAAATGAACTTATGCCAGTCCCCAAAAGTCTGCCATCTAACATTTTCAGGTGTGAGACAGAGTAATGAGATCTAGAACTTTATCTAAGGAGACTTAAGGTCATTGGGTGGTGATGTTAAAAGACTCTGGAGCATCTGTTACTTCGCCCTAGAGTCTTCCATAGCTGGATGTGTCCTTTATAGCTTTATCATCAGAAGTCAGTTCTGTCAGTGTAAGTAACCAGGAAAAATTTTATAGTAACTGAAGAATTTTTTATTTTTACTGTGTGAAAGGCACATAAATAAATCTGAGGTGAGGTTTCCACAGTAAAAATCCTGTGGCATTCATTGTCATTTCCACTTGTTGCATACAGGACTCACACAGACATGTGCAAAGCATTCCCATATTGATGGCTCTGACTATCCCACATGGCAACTGAGAAGAGTACTGTGAGGTAGCTGACACAATCCTCTCCAGAGGATTTTTATTGTATGTTTTGGTTTGTTTGCTTATGGGATCCTAGAGCCTATGCTAGATCTGAAACACTCAAATGTGTGACACATTTTTTTCTGAGCCTGTTTTCTTATCTGTAAATAATTGAAAGTATTAGTTGATTAGTAGTATTGTTGTGTATCAATATCAATGTGATTTCAAATATGCATATATACATTACACACATATACTTACATACATATATACATATATATATGTAAAAGGCCTAGGTAGATAATAACTGCTAGAAAAAAATATTAATTCTTTCTCTTCTCTTACATCATTTTACTCTCCCAATAATTCAATTTTTCTACTTGCTGGAAAATTCTAAGGGGAGTCCTTTTAACCAGTGGTATCACAAAGCAGGTGGATCCTGATGAATTGCTTCCCCCACCCCAACCCCACCCACAGTATTACCGGCCTTATATAGAATTTGAAAAATTAGACACTCAAAGTTTGCTAGACAATAGTGACTTCTTATCTTGTACGAAGTTTGGTATGGATGCAAAGTACTTAAAAATTAATAACCATAAGTGTAATTTCAGCTCACTTTTTATCTAATATTATTTTTGCCCCATTTGAATTAAATGATAATCAGATACAATGGAAATATTACAGCTATACAGGATGCTTTCATCCCTTGTTTTTAAGACAAATGATGCAGAAACATGGGACACCTTTGCTAAGGTCAGAATTTGCCTTAAGATTTACCACTCCCCTGTTTCAAATACCCTGTTCTCTCTAAAAACTATCATATACATTGTAGAATACCTGTTTAACAAGTGAAATGAATGGGATTTCAACAGGCAGGCTTAGAGGAAGTTAACAAATTAAGTGGATACAAGGCTCCCCCTAGCAACTAAACTGTATATTACAACCTGCACTTCAAAGGGGATTTCTATTACTTTTAAATACACCTCTTGGGCAGGGAAAAATAAGAGTCGCATCCAATGTCCCCTGAGTGCTATGCATTTTTATGAGTAGATAAAGCTGATTTCATTGGGATTTAGGATATCTTCCATTTATTTTAATCATATTTATCCAACGTGAGTCTTAAGAAAAAACATGTTACCCTTCATCTACAGATGCAAATTAAAGTGCAAAAAAAGCTTAATTGAACAAGTAAAAGAATTTCTTCTTGATTTTTTTTTCTACCACCAGTGTCTTTGAAATGAGTAGCCTAAGAGTCCTTTCTAAAAATAAGCTCTTTCTATCTAGTGGGTAAGTTTACCTCCAACTTAGGTGAGCAGTTGGAGTATGAAAAAATATTTGTACATTAAAAAATACTAGCTTACACTTTATTTCTCAACCTTCCTAATGCTGTGACCTTTTAGTACCAGCTCCTCAAATTGTGGTACCCCCCAGCATAAATTATTTTATTACTATTTCATAACTGTAATTTTGCTACAGTTATGAGATGTAATACAAGTATCTGATGTGACACCCTCAAAGGGGCTGCAATCTACAGGTTGAGACCCACTGCTTTATTTGAATAATAAACACAGTCACACAGTGCATGCCTTTCTGAAGTACCACTAGAGATCTTTAGTTGACCCTTTTCTATTCTGCTTCAAATAAGTATTACTCCTCGGATTGAAGCAGCAGTTGGAATGACACCGATATCAAACCACCATTTGTGTTCTTCCTGCAATTGCCACAGAATTCTGTGTCACCTTATTCATATCATAAAATAGCAGTACATTGTACTCTTATATCTATTAAGCATACATAATGTCTCTACTAGTGCAGAAGCTGAAGCTAGAATGTCTCTGTCAATTTAACTTCTGAGAGTAGTCATATGCAACCAAGATTTAAGTCCAGGGCATTCTACATAAGCCATGCCCTACACACAACTGCATTATTTACACTTCCTTCCTTGGGTGTTCCTCACATTCTCATTCACTCATCTGCTTATTAAAAATGCAGAGTTTCTTGGTCTTGCCATTAGTGTTCATCACTTTCAAGTGAAGATTGCTTAGGAGAGGATAAATTTCACCAAGATTTCAACCAAGTAGGATCCTGCTTATGACTTAGACTCTCCAAGAGTGAAATGAAGTTTGCCAATGTGACTTTCTCTTTGGGGTATCTTGTTTCCCCACTATTATGTTCTCCACTGAAAGAATTTGGAAGAAACACAAACAGCAGGATGTAAAAGAATCTGTTGCAGAAGAAGTGAAAGTGTATGAAGTGTATGATGGTCAAAGTGACCATTGCCTCCATTGCATATTAGTTACTCTTTTATTGTAGTGATTAAATACCACAACCAAAGGAACTTATGGAAGGAAAGGTTCATTTGGGCTTCTGGTTCTAGAGTGATAAGAGTCCATTTTGGAATGAAGCATGGCAACCACTAGCCAGTTAGATAAGGATGCTGAGCATTCACACACTCAACTGCAAACAAGAAGAGGCAATGACCTAGGATTGATGTGAGGTTGACTCGTCAAAGCCTGTTCCCAGTATCACACTTTGGTCAGCAGGACTGTGCCCGCTAAGCCACCCCAAAGAGTGCCATCAGCTGGGAACCAAACATCCAAAAGCCTGGGGCTCTGGGTGCTATCTTACTTAAACCACATAGCTAGCTTTATTACATTTCTAAAGTCTCTAGAACACAAAGCTTTTCTTTTGGGGAATTTTCATGTCTAAGAAGCTGGTAGATCCTTTTAAACTGGCTTTTATGAAGGGAAATCATGATGTATTAGAAATCAAAAAGCCGTTGTGTGCTGATATTTTGTTTGTGCTCTGGAAGATAAAGCTTGCCTGAAGCTTAGAGGGCAGAGCTAGTCACTACTTAACCATAGAGGCCATGGTGGCACATACCTTTAAAACCAGTACTTGGGAGGAGGAAGCAGGAAGATCAGGAGTTCCAAGACTAACCTGGGCTACACAAGATTGATCAAGTCCAAAAGAGAAACAGCCAGACAGTGGTGGTGGTGGCATACTCCTTTAATCCTAGCACTTGGGAGCTCATGCCTTTGATCCCAGTACTTGGGAGACATAGGCCTTTAATCCCAGCACTTAGGAGGTGGAGACAGGAAGTGATATGGGTGGGCAGAGAGAATATAAGGCTGGAGGAAATAAGAGTTTGCCCCCTATTTTGGCTGAGGAGTTGGTAAGGTAAGAAGTGTGTAGGGCTTACCCCCTTTTTTACTCTGATCTTTCTCTATTTACCTCAATATGCTCGGGGCTTTAATTATTAAGAATGATTAGGATTTGCACTACATTCATATACCCTCCCTCAGATTCCTGTCACAATACCCCCCCCCTCAAGTTGATGGCCTATTTTCTTTTATTATTTTTACACACACCTTTGGCTAGAGAGCAATCATGTAAGGTTTTAGGTGGCTATTTGTTAAGAAACTTTCTAGTGGTTCAAATGCCATGGCTCCTTTCCAGGGTCAGAGATATGATTGAAATCCCATTCTCTTGAATAATTATCAGAGTTTTATTGTTTTAGTCCTTAGTTTTGCAAGTTGCCGATTATAAGGATGGCATCGATCCCCAGTGGTCTCTAAGCCTGATGACTTATGAGCTACTTGACAGCTGCAAGAGAGCCAGGTGCCACCTATTATTTGGAACATTCTCTTGTGGAATATTGACTATGTTGAAAGAAACTTCTTGCCAGGTTGAAGAGATGCATAAGTGTTCATCCAAGTCATTGTGAGCATTCAGAGTGTGTTTATGTTCACATTCACAGGTGTATGTGTCTATGAGTATGCATAAATGTGCATGCATCTGTATGTAAGTATACATATCTCTGAAGATTAGGCCTTGAGCACATCTAATACATTGTACATTCTGAAAATAATGTGTACCCCATTTCACATCTGGACCTGAAAGTATCAGCCGCAAGAGTGTGGGTGTAAATTTAGCCAACAACACACAACAGACATTAATGTATGCACTAAGGGTTATCTGACTTCTGGATTTCTACCTGACTTCTGGATTTCTACAGCAATCCCATAAACAGACACTTGAAAGGGGAAAAATAACCATACTGTCAGTTCAAAGCATTTGTTTTTGTGAAGCAAAGACTGCATTAGAGCTGGTTAATAATCCTTGGTTGTCAGCTATTTTGACAGGGATGGTATTTGGTATTTGAAATGCTGCATTTAATGACTCTGTTCCTAGAAAATGAGGCAGTCATTTGAAGGACCAAAGAATGTCAAGAGTAATCCTACCTGACACCATCAGCTTTGCATATGAAAGGGAAAGAAGCTTTTCAAAGAAGCCCTGGAAGCCAAAGTTGCTTATCTTTCAGCCACACTCTGGGTAGATCCCCAATCTGTGCCATTTACCAAGAGAAGCTTCCATAATGAAACTGGGGCCCCTTAAAGAGTCCAGACTTTCAGTTCACACACCATCTTGGTGTTGCCAAGCTTGAGGAAGCTCCAAGTGTTTTGATTTCTGAATTCTTACACAATAAGATAATGAATTTGAAAGTACATCTTAGACTAGAATGTTGGAAAGTAGCAATGTCTTTTTCTGAAATCCATTTGTCCATCATGTGGCTCTTTTGATCATTTTGTTCGAGAACAGAAGTAAAGGGAATTGTCTCTGACTTCTTAGCACAGGAATGCATCAAGAGCACAAGATACTCATTGGGCAGGAGATCAAAGACCAGTTTTGTGCTTTGAATTTTTTTTTCTCTCGAATCCAGATGTATTTTGGAAGACAGCTGTACCATCTCATAACAAGACCATTGTCTCTAGTCCATTTTTTCCAGTCCAATTTCTATCCCAGATCTATTTTTCATACCTAAAAAGAATGATTATATGTGATGTATGTACTACCCTGTGTGACATTCTGTAGAGTTGCCCATTGCCTACATTGCAGAAAGATATACTACTCAAGTATTTCAAGATCCCGGTGAACTGGTCCTGGTCTTGTTGAGCTAAATTATCATCATGTATTTATATTCTTTCCCTACTCATTATGCTCAATGCACCCTCTCTATCAGGCAAACTTTTATGCTTTTTAACATTCCAGGAGTGTTTATAAAGGTTGCACAACCCTCAATTTTGGGGACCTTCTCCTAGTGTTGACATGAGTAACTATTTAACCTCTTGTTAGAGACAAATGCAGTCTGCCATCTAAGAATCTGTTCCTACTATCTCAAACATGTCTTCCTTCCTTTCTTCATGATCATAGATAACCCTGCAGTGAACACTGGCTGAGAGATGTTACTTTAGATCATAGACCTGTCCCTTGAAGAGGCTTATCACTCTAAGAGACCAGATCCTGAAGCCTGAAGAAAGCAGGCCACCCTCACCTCTCTCTGTCTGTGTCCCTGTCTTTCCTCTCTCCCTTCCTTCCTGTCTTCTTTCCTTCTTCCCTTCATCCCCTCCCCACCCTTTCTTCCCTTTCTCTGTAGAGTGGAGTTAAGGAGCCATGCTGTACTGCTGTGGTTCAAGAGCTTTTAATTAGCGGGCCCTTCATGCTTTCTGTCTGGTATGTTATGTTGAATTAAATCATATGATGTTTCCCCCACAGGATATGAGTCAGATGATTTATTTGACAGGGCTTCTCTGAAGGGTCCATCCTCTATTCTTGCACCCACTCATATTCATCATCCTGCCAGTTATGGTTGTGCCTCTCACTTCTACTTAAGTGATCCCTGTTAATGAAGCTCCTCTCCAGGTTTCAAAGATAAGCCGCCTCTTTTTCCTTTCAGGCTCCACTTTTGTTGTCTCTGATAAAATAATGCCTGGCCATGGTTCTTATAATCTTGGAGTGGTTCCTCTATTACTGAAAGGTAGCTTGTGTTAGTTCTCTTCTCAACAATGGCCACTACTACTTCTAACATATGGGATCTGTGCTCTGTGTGTACCCAAATAAGGAGCATCGGAAGTCTTTGCTGAATTTTTTTACTATCAGTTTTAAATTTACAGACCTATGTCAGATGTAGGTGGGGGGAGGGAGAAAGAGAGAGAGAGAGATCATATTTCTCCACTACTAGCATTTTCATAAACTCCAGAGGTGCAGTAGCCATAAGGATGTGCATTGGATTGCAGGTTTCCTTAAAATAGGAATATATATTTTCAGTTTGAAAGTTCTATTTGTCTTAATATACACTGAAGGAGGAATTCATGATGAAGGTATAACACACAAGCCTTTGGCATGCTGTGATAATGATTGGTAGGAGCTCAGAAACTCCTGACAACAGTTCTTATAATTTTCCCAGATCCCTCCATCAGCTGTACTGATGGAGAGGTTCATTTGCTTGCTGAGGGTGACCAAGAAGAGTCAGGAATATAATCAAAATGCAGGGAATGCCATATTGAAACTCATAGAAAAAAGAAATCCCCATCAAATTAATTCCTGAACATGAAGTTTATATCAGCTTTGTCAACAAAAGGTGATCACATATCACTGGTGCCATTACAGAAATACATTCTACAATTAAATGATACAAATTTGTATTTGAGGCCACACATTAGCTCTGATAGAGAGTGAATGAAAGTATATGAAAACCTGTACAGTTCCAGGGAACATAGTGGAGTGATGAATTTCCCACAAATAATTTAGTACAAGATACCATCTTTAGTAAAAGATACGGTAACTGAAACTGAAATTTTTCTCTTTTCTGCCCTCTCCCTTACCCACATGCCTATGCTCCCTTTAATTGTTCTTTCACAGCCTTATAGGACGGGAATACTTGCTTCTTGGCTGGTTCTGCATTAGTTACACTCTTGTAGAATTTGTTTAAGAATACCTCTGCAGTCAAATTTAAAGGCGTAAAGTTCAAAACAGTGAAATTTCACAGAGACAGATAACTGTTGGGGGTAATACTTCACTGACCTAATTACAATCAGGTTTGGTTTGTGCCTTTAGTGACTCACAGAGAGCCCAAGCTAACACCCAGAAGAGGGCAGTACTTCATGTGCCCCTACTTCTTTCTGAGTCAGGATGAACTGTACAGGTTCCATCCTGAGGGACAGGTTTCAGAGCTCCTCTCAGAAACAGGGTTGCAGAGTGAGCTTCAGAAGGTGAAATAGAGGAAGCCACTTTCTTCTTCTGCTAGCCTCCCCTTTTCTTCTCCTTCCCCTCACCTGCACTCTGGCAGGTCACCTGGACAGCAGCAAGCCCCTGGAGGATGCTGAGACCAGCCGGGCAGAGTCCTGTTCTGGCTCTCTTGCATGTCACAGACCGGAAACCAGCAGCTAGGATCTCTTTAAAAGTGCAGATAAGGAAAAGGAATCTGGGGCCACTTAATTTTTTGTTGTTGTTCTCACTCTAAAGCCCTGTGTTCTAAAAATCATTCATTTTAAGGCAAAAAAAAAAAAAAAATCCACAACCAGTGTTCCCCATCTCCTGTTTAGCCTGGCTTCTCATGTGCCACTCAGTAAGCCTTGATAACTGATATGTGTAGCTGCCATGACATTTTTCAGTAATGTTCAGTGGGATGTTAAACCTTACAAATGGCTTTTATATATTCAGTCAGCACATTCCCATTGTTCCACTGCTGCCACCATGAGGTCTGATAGGTCTTCTAGCTTGCACAGTGGTTGATCCAACTCCTTATATTAAGAGGAATTTCAGCCTAATAAAGAATGTGTGTGTACGTGAGTGTGCATCACAGTTCAGTATAATTACCAAGTACATACACAGAAGATGGGGATTAATTGTCCCTGTTGCAGATGTCACTGAAGGTGGTCAAGTGCAGCATTACAGGTGGATGAAGTGGCATTTGATGGACTCTAACAAGAGAGGGATCAAGGTCATTAGAGCAGATGTCAAGTTTGCAAAAGAGTGAAGCTATATGACTTGTCAATGCAACTCAATGCAAGTCACCAGCATCAGGGGAGTTCCTGGTGTTCAAGGGAGGAAGACTGGGAAAATCTCACCGGGGGATGAAGAACAAATGTCTAAGTTCCAAAACCCCAGGAAGCATTTGAGTAGCATTCTTTTTCTCTCTGTCTAGTAAGGAAAGCAACTGGCCTGCTGGGGGTATTGAGTGGTGACTTGTCAGGAACTGCTTCCTTAGAACTCAAATGCTTATTCCTTTGTGCATAATCTTTAAGGATCCAGTGACATGATGATTACAGAAGAGAAGCCTAAAACTAAACAATTAAATGACTAAAGGAGGAAACTGTTATCTCCAAAGATCCTCAAATGGGTGGACTTCCTAAGGTCATTCATTTGCTTCATTCACTTCTTTCAATGTTGGTTGGTAGTCTAGGGAAATGTGAATACTAGTAAACAGACTCACATTTATTCATTATAATTCACCTCTAAATATTTGTCAAGAATTCCTTTTAAACCCCTCCACTGATCAAAAAAAAAAAAAAAAGCAATCAAGTAAGTGATTTAATAGTAAGATCTAATTGAAGAATTGAAGCTTGTTTTCAAATCTCAAAATGGCCAATCTCAAAGCCCTTCAAGGACCCAGGATTAAATTCCATTGTGGGAACTAGTTGTAATTTCATAGATTCCCTTGTTCTTTTCATAAAAAACAGGTGTTCTTTTTTTCCCAAAAAACTTTTAAAGGCATGTCTTGCCTGCACATATGTATGTGTGCATGGAGCTGAGGTAAACCGAGGCCACAGGATTCTTGGGACTGGAGTAACAGAGATTGGAGAATTAAATGCTAGGAACGGAAGCTGAGTTCTCTGCAAAGGCAGCAAGCATCCTTAATTGCTTCAACCTCCAGCTCACAGTTGTACTTCATCATGAATATTTTCTTTCTTCCAGTGAATGAAGTTAACTAACCTTTTAAGGTCCAGGACTTGCTTTTCTTTTCTTTTTGGTTTTGACTTGTCTGACAGTTCCTTTGCAGTTTGATTTGAATTCACCTTAGCTATTAAGAAGACTATATGGGAAATAGCTTCCCCAGCAATGCCAGGGCTCAGGGACAATGAGTCAATGTCAGTGACTCATTGTTTTCAGACCTTGCACTCTAAATACTCTCTGCATGAAGAGACAGAGACAAAGGTTCTTGAGAACCTGTCCACCACAGGATCACATCCAATAAGTATTTATATGTGTCCCTTGGATTTTATATAGAAAAAGAGGGAGACTTATCTTCTTGTGTTTCATCATCTGTATAAACTTGATCTAATGTATTTTTTTTATGGCAACTCTGGCAGTCCCACAAATCTATGCTCTATTAAATGAAGCAATCAAGTAGCAGCAATTTAAACAAAATCCCATGTTCATAAAGCATGTAACAGAAAGTTGGGGACTAGATCTCCTTTCTCTCTCTTGATGCAGTGTTCAAGTCCATGTATATCTTCTAAAGTCCTTACCACCAGAGTTCTAGAGGGAATGCCTGGTGCAGATTTCCTATGCAGTTCATCACCACTAGAGGGGGAGAGAGGACCTTCCACGTTAACATGACTGCCTTTGCTTGAACTAGAAATCATTTGACAGTCACACATTTGTTTATTGCAATTTAATGATTACACACCAACACAGGAAAGTGCACACAGACAAATAATAACAACAACAAAACAAAAAGCTACTGTGTCCCAAATGTGTTTGTTTGTTTGTTAACTGTAGTTCAAAGTGTATTGTGCAATAATTACAATTAAACTAGACTAAGGAAGGAAATGGGAAAAAACAGAAGATTAATATAAAGAATTGTACCTGGCCTGGGGTGAAAGGAGATGAAGGTCCCCCTTAGCCAGTTTCCGCATGGCATCTATACAGTCTTTTTCTACATTAAAAAAAAAAGAAATAAAATTGTTGTAGGATGAAACTATTGAGAGAATTTGAGTAACACATTTCACATGTATATAGAATGAAGTTTAGCAAGTAAAACATTTAAACGACAGGGTAGACACTTAAGAGTTAGCATAATAATGGGGAAAAAAGTGAGCACAGTGAGGAACATAATGGGAGGGAACCAGAAGCCCAAGGGAGAAGGCTTGTGGGTGATTCTTTTTCTGGTCTTTGTCTCTAGGCCTCATTTTAAATAAGTTAGGATGTGTTGGTCTACAAGCAGCATCTTCATAGAAGAGAGCAAAAATTCCATCCCAATAGTCAGATCTAGTCCTTTTTCATCTTGGAAAACAATGTCCAGAGTGGTAAGAAGATGGATGACTTCTGTGGTCCATGGACTACCAGTCCCTCTTTACAGGTCACCCAGACTGCTTTGAGGGATTTTTGTGGTATAGATCTCTTGGTAACTACTTCAAGGGAGGGTCCAAAAGAGGGTCCATCCAAGGGACCATGAAAAAATTTAACACTTGGCAAAGATCTATAACGTAAGTCAGGAGGTAATAACTATACAACTTCGTGGGGGAACATCAAGAGACAAAGTCATATGAAAATATTTACATTAAGATTAACATGTGTTAAATGCAATTGTATACAACTGGCTAGACCATGTACCAGAGTTCTGTAAAAGGATAAGTAACTTTATTATATGTTTTCCTACATCATATGCCTCCAAAAATAACAGGCACTTGGAGGCTTTTCTCCATCCACAAGAAGGATTTGAACCTGGGCTGGGTGTGGGGTCCTGCTATACAAGTGTATTGTAAATTTAACTCACTTTCCTGAAGCATTCAATCTTTCATGGCCTATTTTTATATACTTGACTTTGAATATTATCTTACATTAAACAAATTTTAAAATTACTTTAAAATTGCTTTGAATTACTTGCTTTATGCTTAGTATTGATAATATATGCAGAATACTTACTATATGATAGAAGATGAAAATTGGTCTCTCTCACCAAGCTTGTCTCTAAATGAATTTCATTTGTACTGAGCATGACTGACCATAAACTTATATATTGTAACAGTTTAAAACTGTTACCTTTACCTTTAACATTTTAAAGCAAGCTGGTTCCTTTTCTAAAATTATAATTTTACAATTTTATTCTTATTACGTTTACAACATAAACATTTATAATTCTTGAATTAAAGATCCTTTAGTATCAAAGTATTCTTTAAACCATAAATACAGATCATAAAGAAAGTGGGAATCTTATTTCCCAGATCCCTTTACAATATATTTTTATAAAATACCACAGTTATTATGTAACTCAGTTTTTTGCCAAATAGAAAAAGCTTAATGAAAACAGCAAAGGAAACCTTGCGAGTTTACACATGTTAATCTTCAAATATATGTTACACAAACCTTGTTCATGGTTTTGTTCTCATCTGTTATTTTTCATTCTCAGGACAAATATCATCATACGAAAATCCATGCTAATCCAAGATATTATAGAGACGTGATACTGCCTCCTTAATATAAAACAAAGCATTTTGTAGGCCTAGAGCTGTTGTTTTAGTCTGAAAAAAAAAGGGAATACATTAATATAGGGATATCATATGATCACCATAACCAAGATGGCAGAAAGCTACATGGTTGCTAGGGAATCAGCCAAGAAGACAGCAAATGGTGTGGTACTCTAGGGTCAGTTAATGGGGCACAATACCCTTTTCCTGAACAAGTATTTAATTCATATATATATGGCATATTATAGCCGTTTTTCTATGCATTCCTTTAAACCACACTCAATGCACTCTCAAATCCTAAATATAGAAAGTTAAAGCTTCAACAAAAGAGAGATTGTAAACAAAGCTAAGCAAATAGTGGGGGGAATTTAAAAAATTAAAATTCTTGTCTTTTGTAACATATGTGGGAAATAGTTTACTTTTTACTTGTTCTCAAGGGCAAAGTGTCTTTCTTTGTTTCTGTCTTTTTCACTGTCATTGAGTCAGGTCTGACTGAGGACAGAGACTTTGGACAAAACTTTTAAAGAAACATGCTTGGGTCTGCAGCAGGCAGGCCAAATTCTAACTCCAGTGTCAGCCTTTTCTGAAGAGTGAAACAGCATGAAACAATTTTTATATTATTCATACCCAAAAGACATTTGAATCTCTTTAAGGCTGGAACCAGTGATCTCCATATCCATAACCCTTTTATATGTATCTATAGATAAGAGCAGACAACCTGAAATATTTTTACCTACCCAGGAAAGTGATACACTGTCCCTTACAGATACAGGAATGACTTCCATAGTCCACAGGCAAAGTGGCAAATACAGTTTTCAGCAGAGAACCATTAAGCTCAGTAAATAACAACACTTCCTCCAGCTTAAGGATTCTACAAGTTTGAATCCCCAGAACTCACATTTATCCAGATGTGTAGTGTGAATATCTGTAATCCCAGAATTCCTGCGAAGAGAAAGAAGGATGAGAAAGGGGTCTCACTCAGATCTC